>JARYHS010010737.1:0-11603 GCA_031002005.1 Vandiemenella viatica | reverse complement strand
GGAGGTCTGTGTACTGCGGAATCTTGTACGACGCAAATCAGCAGGTATTTTTTTTGTTTTTCAGTGATTTGATAATTGTCGTTCCCATTTATGATTGAGGATTTCAGTCCTTAACTGCCTTTCTCGTGTAGAATATATTTGTCTCACCATCAGTCGCAGTTACCAACAGCTGTGTAACAGAATATTACTAACGTGGGATCACGGCATCTTCCAGGGAATATCTCTGCCATAAATATAAAACCAGATATGTCTTCTTAATGATTGAAAATTCGAATAACTTCTGCGGTAACGTAACGAGAAGAGATGGTTTACGTTTAAAGGAGTAAAGTAACACATTTATTTGTATGGAGGCGGCCGCGTAGCTCAGGCGGCATAAAGTCTGACTGCGACCCGGACGACCGTTGGTCGGTTGCCGACGAAGTCGAGGATTTTTCCTAGAAGCTGAACTTCCGGAACCTCAGGCCCAATCAGCCTTCTATCCAATGAGTAGCATGGAGAAAGCTCTGCGGGAAGAAATGGCATGAGAGTGGCTCCGACCCCATCAAATCCTTTTTAGTTCCGAAAAGGTGGAATAGGAACGCGACCTCTACCCCCATGAGCCCTGCGGGGAGCGACAGTTAGCCGAAGGAACCCCTTTAACAATAACATACAACGCTGTCGTAGCAGGGGAGAGGTGATACTCCCACGTGGCGCGTCCCAGGTGGCGGATAGGGAGGTCCTCACCGGTTTACCGGCGGACTTGAGCGAAATAAAATAGCTCTCGCGGACCAAACACACCACGGTCAACGGCCTCAATGGCGGAAGAGGAATAGGATTGTTCCCAACGGCAGAGGGGCGGAAAACCACATGTTCTGGAACTAACCCCTCCAGTCCTAAAAAAACTGGCTTCGGTAAAAATTTGATTCTCAAGTACCATGAAGCGTGGCAGAAATCAACATATTACCCCAGGTGGTAGCCAATCCACTGCTGTCAGGGACAGTACAACCAACTTTCGGCGCGTCTGGTATGACACGCGAACAGAGGGTATCGGAGACCTCTGGCCAACTTCGCCCTAAAACCAAAACTTTTTTTGGAACACTGAACATAAACACACTCTTGCGAGCAGGAAAATTACATGAACTACAGGAAACCCTAGACAAACAAAAAATTCTGATACTAGCACTTCAAAAACAAGACTAACAGATGAAAATGCAATGGACTTTGGCAATTACAGACTCTTCAAAAGTAAGACTAACAAACGAATCCTGAAAAATACTCCACATTTAGGAGTAGCTTTTGCGATTAACAAAAACATACTGAACTCGGTAACGAATGTGAAATCCGTAAATAACAGACTAATGACGATCTCCATCAAATGTGCAAACAAAACATACACACTAATCAATGCGCACATGCCAATCAACAAGGATAATAAAACAGATCGTGGAAAGGTAGATCAATGCTGGGAAACACTAGAAGAAACGATATACAACATCCCACAAAGCCACATCAAAATCTTAGTAGGGGACTTTAACGCACAACTAGGAAGAGAAAGAAGATACAGAAAAACAATTGGAAAATACCCAGCTCACAAATGGACCAACCAAAACGGACAGAGATTAGTTGAACTCTGCAGTAGATTCAATCTAAAAATCATGTCAACAAATTTTAAAAAGAAACCATCAAAACAGATGACATGGCGAGCACCAAACTCACTCTTAGGCGAGTTCCAAATCGATCATGTAGCCATCTCATATCCAAACCACAGAGAAATTTTGAATGTCCAAGTTAGAAGGGGTGCAAACATAGATTCTGACCATTACTTGACAAGAATTAAATTAAAGTTGAGACCACAAAGGATCATCAAAAAGAAACCACCAATCCAAAATTCGATGCAGGCAAAATTCAACCTTCATTTACAGAAGAACTGGACAGAAAGAAATCAGAAAATTGGCAACAACTCAAAACCAAACTGATTGAAACAGCACAAAAACTAATCCCACAGCAAAAACGCAGAAAACACCCTTGGTGGAACGAGCAATGTGACCAAGCAATCAAAGGACGACATCAAATGTACATCAAATGGAACAACAGAAAAACAGATGACAACTACAAAGAATACCTGAAAAGTAGGAAGGAAACAGCAAAACTAATCAGACAAACCAAAAGGAAATATGAAAATGGGCAACTGCTTGAAATTGAGAAAGACTTCCAGAAAAACAACACACGCAATTTCTACAGAACTTTCAAAAGAAAACTCACAGGATATCAACCACAAAGCCTCTGCTTTAAAAAAGAACGGCAACTGGCATTAAACAATAAAGAAAACTGTACAGTGCTCGCAGAGTATTTTGAAAAACTCTAAATTGTCCCGAACCAATACAACGATTCGCACCACAAGAACCTAAAGAACAAAATCCAAATTCATTACCACCTGATGAAAATGAAATTGTTAGGCAAATCAAAAGACTCAAAAACAACAAAGCAGCTGGTGAAGATGGAATCACTGCAGAGCTTCTAAAAGCAGCAGGATCAAAAACTATAAAAGAGATCACAAAAATTATCCAAGACATTTGGAAAACAGAAAAAATTCCAGAAGATTGGAAAAATGCGTTAATCCACCCTTTACACAAAAAGGGAGACAGAGCAAGTGTTAATAATTATAGGGGAATCTCACTGCAGTCAGTGCCATACAAAATTTTCTCCCAGTGTCTCCTCGATAGGGCTCAACAACAACTAGAACCAAGGATCGGAGAATATCAAGCAGGATTTAGACCAGGTAGATCTTGCACAGAACAAATACTCAACCTAAAACTTATCCTCAAACATCAAAGAATTTGTAGCAACCGTTTAGTCTGCACATTTGTAGATTTTAAAAAAGCATATGACTCAGTTGATCGAGAGTCATTATTCAAATATTGAAAGAACAAGGCTTAGACCCCAAAACTCTTGCTTTAATACAACAAACACTAACAGATACAAAGTCCAAAATAAAATTTTTAGGGGAATATCAGAACCCTTCATTATTAAAACAGGAGTAACTTTCTCCGTTATTTTCAACTGCGTCCTTGAAAAAGTGTTACAGGAATGGCGGGAAAAAAATCAATCCTGGAATTGACCAGCCATGTATTAGGCAGAGGAAAATTAAAGATAGATTGCCTAGCATTTGCAACGACTTAGCAATCTTAACCTGTGACATTGCAATAGCCCAAAACAGATCGAGCTCTTGAAAGAAATAGCAGAGAAAGTGGTTCTATAGATTTCATTTGAGAAAACAGCATTCTGAGAGACCCGGGTTCAAATCCCCATCTGCCAATTGAGACTTTTCCATAGTTTCTCAAAATAGCTCCAAGCGCATGCTGGGATGTTTCCTTCAGGCATGGCCGAATTCCTTCCCGTTCCTTGTTCCCACTCCTCTCTCTCCTCTAATGACCTCGACGTCGACGAGGCATATAGCCCGAAGAAAAACAAAACGAGAGCTATGCATTGTCACTGCCTCTTTACGACCTAGGTAACAGAGTGGATTAACAAAACAAGAGACTGTAATAAATACTTTATCCTTCTCTCGTTTGTTTTTTGATTACCCAAGGAAATAACTTTCGGTTCAGATGAACGTAAATAG
Source organism: Vandiemenella viatica (assembly GCA_031002005.1). Taxonomy (NCBI): domain Eukaryota; kingdom Metazoa; phylum Arthropoda; class Insecta; order Orthoptera; family Morabidae; genus Vandiemenella; species Vandiemenella viatica. The sequence goes on along the minus strand of JARYHS010010737.1, from coordinate 8,002 downwards.
GATAGTAACCTTCTGCCAGGATTCGAAGAACAGTAGTAGTGCAAAACGCTAAATAATATCACAACATTTGGCAGTGAAATTATTAGTTAACTTCCTGTCCTCACATGGTAATAGCCATTGGTCGTGGGAAATTTTCACAAACATGCAAGGGTTATGTTTACCATGCAGTAACTGATGCAGTGAAATGAAAAAAAAACTACAGAAACAGACTTTATTATTTTAATAATAATAATAAGGCTGATTCCATCACCTAAACTGAAAATTTTAATTACAACAATAATAATAATATTAGGTTACACGTTGTTCCATAATGACGAAAGACATAAAATCAAGTTACATTAAAAATGAAGTGGAATCAATATATAACAAATCAGACGATAGGAAAGAATGAATTGTTCAGTACGTATGCAGTCTGCGAAATTTTATCTTACGATTCGCCTCTCAGCTATGGTGGCATAAACATATATGTTTTGAAAATGAGAGGAAAATTTAGTTCATCTTTATTATTTTCATTCTATACTTTTTTTCTGCTTTACCGAGAACGAAGAACGGTAAAATTCTCAAGATTAACTATTTAAAATGAGGAAGGTGAGAGTGCAACCGGCCGAAACCATCAATCAGTAAATGATAGTCCTTCCGGAAAGCCACCTGAAATATTGGATGTTAACAACTCGATCGCGTTCTGGAAAGAACTTTCGACGATGTTGACGAAACGTTTTTGAGCTTTATTCTTAAAATGATACGAGTATTTCCGGAAGTCTGGAAACCTTTTTAGGGTTCAGTGTCTGATGAACACTTATGAAATCACTTTTTTCAGTTTGTCACATCCTCGTAAATCTAAATCATTTAAATTACAATTTCGTAATTGTTCACTGTATTTATCATACTACCCAAATACAATTATATCTTAAAATTTTCAAAATGTTTATAGAGAGATTAGTGGAAGGTTGACGGATTTAAAATATATATATATATATCGTCAGGAAGTGTCTCATTTAGTTGATAACTGGCGACTAGTCGACTCTGTTTATTATCTGGATATCTTTTTATTCCACAAATTATACAAATTTTTTACTAAAAATCCCAGAACCCGTGGGTTTATTCTGGAAGACGCGGGCTCATATTCCCATCCGGACATCTAGAGTTATGTTTCCCGTGGTATTCCACTTCAACGTTGACGGGCCGTAAAGCCTGAAGCAAAAAAACAAAAAACCCGAAAAGTTCGGTACGTGTTATTGCCGAGCGCCACCCAATGTCAGACCAGCGCTATGCTGTGTGGATAGTTTCAACATGTTCGATGCAGTTAATCGATAGTCAGTCTTCTTTGTTTACAAGTATATAGCACATCGTGTATCGCAAACTTTGCATTAAGGTGAAATTCTGTTCAAAACTGCAATAAAATGGTAAATAAACAAAATAAATTTTCCATTTAGTGTATGGTAGTGCTGCTGTGATACTGAAGACTGTTTTAAGTGTATGGTTGTAAATCGGCGGAAGACTGTGAGCGATCCGGACAACAACAAAAGCTTAAGAAAACGTTGAACAAGGGAGAGAAATTATTCTGTCGAGAAGACTGGGAGTTAGAGAAATATATGAGGATTTGAACATTCAAAGAATTTTAACAGCAGATATGAGCTTTCCTCCTTGATCATGTCAGTAGCCCATGCAAACGTAGCATCTGGTACGGTGCCCTCATCCACGCTATCTACGGGATCTTCCTAAAACTTAAAAATACAGTGATTGACGCTTTGAATCTATTGAGGACATCGAGGTAGCCACGATTGCGAAACAAAACACACTAACTATAGGCAACTTCCAGAATTTTTTAGAACGTGGCAGGATAAATGTGTTCAGAGTGAGTACGTTGAGGGGGACTGAATGTTACGTATCCGTTAGAATAATAAATTTTTGTTTATTGACGCATTCGCTGTATTTTTTTTAATCATGCCTGGGATACAGTGTAAACATTGCAACTATTCACAGATTATAACTTTTGTGCAGTATCAGTTTCAACTGGCGTTGATGACGAGTTGTAAATATTTCTCATAATGAATCCTGGAGACTGACTACTCTTTGCACCTGCCTCGTTGGACTGACGCTTGACATAGTGGTTCCAGGCCACAGGATGGAAGAAACACTTAGCCAGTAGAGTAGTAGAGGTGGAGGGGACCGATTCCTAATCGTCAGATTAAGCCCGGGTTAAATCCCGAAATACTTCGCGATGTGTATGAAGTGAAGGTATGCGACAGTGTTGATATTGTTTCAACCATCGGATGTAAACGTTAACCTTGGCAGTATTTTTAGCGTCTTTTCGGAAGAGTTGGCTTGCATGTGCAGATGCCGGGTACACCCCCTCCCTATCACCATCTCTCATTCATAACACTCAACACCGAACGCTCACTCCCTCACAGTCACCCACTAACGAGCTCTCCCTCTCTGGCACTGGGGAGTCACCCTAGTTCCTTCTCACCACCAAGTTGCAGTTATGTGGTAGCACTTCCATCGTAAACGCCTACGTCAGACCTTGCACGGTGGGTGAGCGCTAACGCTCTGGCCTCGCATTCGGGAGGACGCAGGTTAGAAACCACGTCCAACCAGATTTGGGTTTTCCACGGTTTTACCAGATAACTCTAAGTGAAAGCCGGGATGATTCTTTCCAAAGTCCATGGCTGAATTCCTTCCAGACCCATGTCCCCAATCCTTTTCCGCCTCTAATAACTTCGATGTCTTAAAGGCATAAACCCATAAGCAACTGAAGGGATGGTCCGTTCTATCTAAAGGCCATGGGAGAATTCCTTTCAGTTCCTTGACCCCAGTTCTTTCTCACCTCTAATGACCTCGACGTCGATGATGCATAAATCGAAAATGTTTCTAACTTCCGAAAGCACGTACGGTCCGCACCATTACCCTTTGCCTTCTGCCGATACTTATTAGTTAATGAAGAAAGTTACGTTCTGTCCGTGATTAGTATATGTTCGAAATGATACGTGTTAATTTGTTTGTATACGAGGTCTGTCCAAAAAGTATCTAACCTTCCTTCGCTCCTGACAATTTAGCACCATATACGGGGCATGAGTGTCAACAGTAAAGCTTCACGAACTGCCTAGATGCCGCAGTTGTCGCCGGGACGCCATAGTTCAGGTGCACCGTGCATTTGTTTACAAAGTGTTTTGTACATTCGTCGCATTTTGCTATCGTAAAAAATGTCGGAAAGATCGGAGCAACGAAATTGCATTAAATTTTGCTTTGAACTCGTTAAGAGTTGTGCGGAGACCATCGAAATGTTAAAGACGTCATTTGGAGACGAGTGTATGAGCAAAACACAAAAAAGAGTGGTATAAGCGGTTTAAAAATGGCCGTACTTCTGGGCGGTCTTCGACGACATATACGCCGGATAATATCCAACGTGTGTGACTTGCGATCAATAAAGATCATCGATTGACTGTGAGAGAACTAGACTGTGATCATGGGATACCGAAAACTAATGTTTGGAAGATTTTAAGTAAAATTTTGAAATGGTTCGCGTCTGTGGGAAATTCATTCCGAAATTGCTAACGGTGGAGCAGAAAAACCTTCGCTTTGAAATCACTCAGGACAATTTGGAAATGGTAAATGATGATAAAAATCTACTTATATCTGATTATAACTGGTGATGGATCTCGGGTTTATGCTTATGATCCCGAAGCTAAACGACCAGTGAGCCTAGCAGCTTGAACTGTCGCATACCCGTGAACTTGATTGTTTATAATGTTGTCTTTTACGGGTTGAATTTCGAAAAAATTCTTTCATAATTAATCATTTATCGATTTTGGTTACGTACGAAGGGAGATGGATGCTTCGTCACATAAAAAACTCCTTCTAGAAGTAATATATATGATACGCATTTCTGGTAGAGAGATACTAACATTTATTGCTCTTCTTAGCAAAGAACGTCTTACTACGCCTTCGTGCCAACAATCCACTAATTCCGAATTAGATGTCACAGTGGAAGAACATTAAACATGGTGGCCTTGGCAGTATGCTGACTTCGCGTTGCACGGGACGACAGTTCGCGTCCGGCCTTGTGGTTGCCTGATTTCAGTGAAGACCAGTTCAGTCACATAGGTTGAGAGGATTACAATATCAGTGGAACTGTCTTTATGGGGTAGCGTTAAAAAAGGGTAAATATAGATGAAGACGTCATACAAAAAATATACATTAGAATGCCCTTTTGATGTCGATGAAGTGTTACTATTTCTTCCACCATTACCTTTTTTTTCTTTGCTTTACACCTCGTCGACTTCAAGCTCATTAGAGTCAAGAAAGGACAGGGGACGAGGAACAGGGAACAATTCGACCATGAAATTTTTAAAGAAACCATCCCGGCATGCGCTTAGAGTGATTGGAAAAACCATGGAAAACCGAAATCTGGATGGCCGAACAAGGATTCGAAAACGCGTCCTCCCAACTGCGAGGCCAGTCTTTCACTACAAAAATTTACTTGTGATGTAATAGAGTTGATGGTATTAGGACTTGAAAGGCAACGAAGACCCAACTGATGGTGCAGAAAGTGAAATTATATTAAATGAGTCAGTTTTAATCGAGTATTTTAACACATACGTTGAAGAGAAGATAGTAGAACCTAGTTTGGAAGATAAGGGTCTGAGTTTTACCTCTTTCTGTGTATGGCGCGATAACGGCGCGCGTATATGTCGCAACAGTATGACGTGTAGGCGGGGAAGCGTCACTCAGTCAACGACCTCACGACCCAGATCACACTCGCACTTGCGATCTGCCACAGCTCGAGGTCACTAGGAAACTGGACTAAAGAGATCTGTGGCAAGGCAACCAGTAAAACAGCTGTGTCGTGTTTCTTGGTAACCGCACGTTGGAAGTAAAACATCTTTATATTAATATTACTGAGCATTTTTTTTTTTTTTTTTTTTTTTTGTAAGGCTGACTTGCATGAAGAATAAGTTGTGGGATAATTTAAGTGAGCACACTTGTCTGATTATAGTTAAAAGATATACGTCTATAAAGGATTCTACGATAATCGTGGTGCCGCAATTTAATGTTGGATTCTTATGCAACTCGGCGAAACAAATAAAGTGAAAGTTTCTTGCTCCCCCCATCCCTCTCCAAAAAGAAATAGTTTCCCGTCTTTAATTACCCGACGTTGACTAGCCGTAAAACTCAAGGCAAAAAACAAACAAAAAACAAAAAAAAAAAAACAAAGAATAAGATAGAAATACAATTTATTCATGAGGAAATATTTGGATAACCGAAAAGAAGTCATGAGGTTATGTGCCGCACAGTAGGCCAAAGAAGAAAAGAGTAAGAAAAATAAAATATCAGCTTTCTTAATTGAATTGCACTTATCGATAGCGTCTTCCAAAATTGATTTGCTTTTTCTCGTCGACGTTGAAGTAATTAAAGGCGGTAATGGTCTACGATCAAAGAACGGGAAGGCATTCGGCCATAACCTTTTGAAGGGATCATCTCGGCACTAACGTGAAGCGATTTCGGGAAATCACAGAAAACCGAAATTTGGATAGTCGGACGAGGAATCGGATCCGCGTCCTCCCGAATGCGAGGCCATAGTGTTACCGTTCACGCACCACAGTGCCTCAGTAGTGAAGCACAACATTTTCTCTATGCAACGTCATTGTCATTTAACCTTATGATCCGGCCAGTAATCAGACGGTCCCATGTCCGCAAAAACACTATGCGGAGTGAGACTTCTTGCCACAATGCAGTTGTGAGAATACTAGTTCACACGTTACCAACCTACCAGGTATTTATTCAAAATAAAAGTCTGACAAATTTCAGGCTGTAGAGATGTCTGCGCAGTTGTGTCGATAGAGCCGCTCACTACGAACGATTCCTTAGTTACTCCAGACGAAAACTGAAGGGGAGGCATACTATCTACAAGCGTGGTGTCGAGGTCATGGAAGGGAACAAGGAGCTCCACCTCCGGTGTCCCACCGTTTCGGGCATCAGTGGTTTTGTCATTACTCATTAATGACAGCAACTTTGGTATATATGCAGAGTGATTCCTAACAGAACGGTTCCGTTAGTGTGATGGGAGTGCGTCAAGAAACAGTATGAGCATCACATCAAATCACGCAGTAAATTACAAAAGGTGTTCAACACTGAGACTTTCTACTTCAGTACAAAGCTTTATCGGCGGTGCAGACATTCATGCACATGGTCAAATACGTGTGATTGCGTGCTCAGTATTTCAGTTCTGTCATGCACCACACTCTTCTAACTACGCGAAAAAATAGTCGAAAATCCATGGATATGTGGTACCCAGATGGTGCCACACGTTTTCATCAAGTGTGCTGGATCTAAAGCGGATATCTAACTACCTGTCCTGCTGCTGAGGAATAACAGGTTGCATGTCTATTAGGAGACTAGAAAAATTCTGAAAAAGTTTTGACACGCCACAAATATGCTTTTCTGGATATGGGTTCCCTCATGAAACATGGTCAGTTTGCCCTCCTGCACAACATATTAAGCGCTGTCACTTTTGTTTTGAGTCACCTTCTTATAGCTGTCGTACGCCCCCTGTCTAAATTTCTCATTTTGATGTTATTAACTAATGAAACAGACGAATTAAGCAGTTCCCAGTGTCTCCACGTACTAGCTGTCCCAGGGGCGTAGCTACCATAGGGCTAAGCGGTGCAGTGCACCGGGGCCCCCACGCTCACGCTCAAGGGGCCCCTGAGCGGAGCTGAGGGGCCCCAAGCGCAACCCAGGGGGCCCCCAAGTGCATCTCACTCTGAGCCTTGTGAACCTAGATACGCTACTGCTTAGGGGCCTCCACCCCCAAGCACAGCCCAGGGGCCCAAGCACTGCTCAGGGGCCCCAAGCTCAACACAGGGGGGCCCCTACCAGCAACTTGGCAGAGCTAAAATAAAAAAAAGGTCGCCCATCTGGCTTGAGGGCCCAAAATAGTTTTTTCCCACCGGGACCCTTGTTGACGTAGCTACGCCACTGGCTGTCCCGCAATCACCCAGGCCAGCGTTTCTCAACCTGTGGTCCGCAGACTGTATTTTGAAAATTTAATTCTAACTGAATTAAAGATATGATCACAAAAAATAAATTAATAAAAATTGTTCACATAAAATAGATAATTCATCGTACTGTATAACGGTATAAGCGAGTATAGCTATTAGCCAAACTTACCGAAAGCCATTAATATTTGAACGAGGAACAGAAATCTGGTGTTTCCAGGATATGTGGATATGACTGCATTGTTACTATAATAGTCGACAACAAAGAGAGTGGCGTTCCTTCGATGATTAGGTTAGTGACCATTTTAGGAGAGCATTATTGCAGATGTAAGTCTTATGCTGCGTTTACATTCTCGCGCGAGCATTCACGAGTCGGCGCGAGACAGCACGAACACGTGAGTGTACGTTAAAGGTTTAGTTTTCATCAAAGTAAATTCAAAGTCAGCTCGTGACATTCTTAAGAATTTCGAAGACTCTTTTTTTTTTCTGGAACATCTGTTCCTTACTGCCTTTTTAAAATGTAAAACTGTTTAATGAAACATAAAAACACTTAAACCTACTACTCTATAACTGATATTTTATTCAGTAAAAAATATAGCTTCTGAATTAATATATACTATTATAATTCTGATTTACATGTCATCCATGTAGTTTTTTAAGTTCTAACGCTAAATAAATTGTAGCGACAGTGTAAACAGCAGTTCGTGTCAGCGCTCGTACGAGGCGCGAGGCGAGACGCGAAACGAGGCGAGGTGACACGAGCGGCATGACGCGCGCACGACACGCGTGGCGTGGTGATCCGCATACCACGCGCATCCGAAATGTGTGACACGCGAAGAACACCTTTGTTGTTATTATTAACATTTGTATTATTCAGATTCAAATGATGCCGAAGACGAAGTTTTGCTTTATTCCTTTCTGAATAAGAAATTTAAATCACCTGACAAGTATATTTCATCGTAAAGGAAAAGCAGTGAATTTGGATTAAAAAACTTATCACCATT
>JARYHS010010734.1:0-34430 GCA_031002005.1 Vandiemenella viatica | reverse complement strand
GAGGAGAGTACCCAACGGCTATGAAAATACAGGACCAATCTCTGCCATAAAATCAGCTATTCATGCTCAGAAAGATCTTCTTCGTCTTCTGAAAATGGGTTTTAAATTTAGGAAATTCAACGACAGACGAAATTTTTTAATGGAACGCAGTGATACGGCTTAAAGAGCAAAGATTTTGCAAACAATGAACTCATTGCATACAAAGGATGCTAGGCCAATTGTTTACTTAGATGAGACTTACATTAAACAACATCATATGAACAACTATATTTGGCATGATTCGAGAGGTAACAGAGGTCTTAAAGTTCCTACTGGCCGAGGAAGTCTACTTGTTATAGTACATGCTGGTTCTGCATGTAATGGTTTCATACCTGAAGCCAAACTTTTTTTTGTGGCGAAAAAAGTTCGTCTGTATCGGATTACCATACAGAAATGAATGGTGAGGTTTTTAGAGGTGGTTTTGTGATGCCACTCACTGAAAGAAGGGTGTATTATCATCATGGACAATGCCAGTTAGCATTATATTCAAACAGACAAACCACCTTCTTCAAACTGGCGTAAGGGAGATATTATTGAATGGCTACTACGTAAGAATGGTGTTCAATTTTTTCTGCATGAAACTAGGGATGAGCTTTTATGTAAAGAACAAATTTCAAATGCCAAGAAGGTACTCGAATTGGATCAATTGGCAAATGAAATGGGACATCAAATAGTTTGCCTGCCACCCTATCATTGCCAGTATAATCCAATCGAACTCATTTGCGTACAAGTAGAACGGGATGTCGTCCAGAAGAACATGACCTTCAAACTTGCTGATGTCGAGCGACTTGCACACAAAGCTTTATACAGCGTTACTGAAGAAGATTGGGCAAATTGAGTAATAAACTCAGAAATATTACAAGAAACTTATTATGTTAAACAGTTCGCAAGAGACACAGAAATGGATCAGTTCTTGATACAGCTGGGTGAAAGATGAATAAGTTACGGAGAGAATGACAGCACACAGCTTTGAAAATAAGCCAGTTTCTAAGTATTTCAATCATTACTTTAATAGTTTTATTGAAAGTGGACATTCTGTTACTTTTATTTTTATTAAGGTGACAAGATTTTACAGGAAACCAGTTTTATGTGTATTTTGCCAAGTAATTCTCTGTTACGATAATAATTCTTACATGAGCTTCAATTTGAATATTTTGAGAAGGTAACTAAGAGTATCTCGCTCGTCGCAATTGACTGAGTACGTCAGCCAGTGTTGGACGCGAGCGCAGCGCAATAACATTCATGCAGATAAATTACTAAACAAACCAAAAGGATTCATTTAAAGATGCTGTTGTTTTTTCTAAAATTAATTTCAATATTTTCTCACAAACTTTCTTGCTGGAAGTTATTACGTGAACAAACAGAAAGGGAGGTAGTCAGCAACAACTTTTCACATTACACAATAGGCACAAACAAGTGATTCATATAACTTTTTATTTTTTTTATAACATTCTTCGCTATATAATGAATATAATATATTCTTTACTAATCTGTAAACTTTCAGGAAGCCAGATAATGTTTTTCAGCTATTTTTTTATCATTGGTTTAGCTTTTTCGGTTGGTTGAGTGAAGAAAGTAATTTCATTCATAAAGTTCATGGGAACTAGTTTTTATTTTATTTTTTTAAATAGTCATGTAAAAATTTCAAGTTGAAAAACATATCACCTTTTTCCACAAATTCAGTATTACTTTTTAGAATTTTTCAGCATATATTACAGAAAGTTGATTTTTCTGAGGATTTGCAACATTGTATGGAGATGCGTGTCTATTTTTGTGGTGGCTACTATAGTCTGTATAAACCAACAATAGCACATTGTGACATTCAGTTATCATTTCAGTTTGCTCTAATATACAGAACTAGCTTTGAGCCCGTCAAAAATGACGGTTTGAACGCCATATTCTGGCAGTTCCTTTTTTTGCAGTGGGTTAATTATACGGAATTGTTATTACGTAATGATAAGTTCTTTGATTTTGTACTGTTCTAAATATTTGATTTGCTGTTCACATAGCAATATTGCAGTAACTTCTACTGAATTAATGACGACGGAAGTATAGAACCAATAAAATTAAAAACCATTTAGGATTCCCGAAAACTTTTGCTGTCCATGTAATATCAGTTTTATTCCTGGTCCAGGCACAATTCAGCACGATAGGTATGGAACTACTTTCACCCGCATTAATTAATACGTTCAGTAACATGGCGCTTATGAAAGCAGTTTAAATGGTTTGTAAAACTGATTTCAGAGCGAATTATGCTGCAACAAAATGTTTCAGTTACGAATCTGGTCTACTTAGCCACAACCTCCACAACGTTGCATTCGAAAAATAGCTTTTATTACCCTCATATGAATAACGACAGGCAGCATTCTGGAAAAACTTGTATGGAAAAGCAAATATCAACCATTTTTAATGATATTTTCGTGATAAGGGTACCATACTGTGGTTAGATTATCGGGGTATTTTACTATGATTTATTTAAATAAATTCATTTTACTTTAATTTTACTATAATATCAAAAACAAATAACGGTCATTTATCTGGGTGGATATATTTCGCGATGCGTACATTTCTCTGAGTTTTGAATTAACTTCATTGTTTCTCATCATCTAACTGATACAGGTAATATAATGTAAACATAGAATAAATACCCTTCTCCTTACATTTACATGAATAAAAAGCTATATGTAAATTTAAAGGAATGTACTAATTGTAACTTTGTGACATATAATTGCCTCGCATTAATTTTTTTCACCTGCTCTCCGTATTTCTAATATCTCCGCTCACTGCTGTTTTGCGGCAGTAATATCGTTGTTGAATTGCGAGTGTCACATGGCTTATACAGTTGATGATTTAAATCTAATAAAAAGGTTATCTTAAATCGCATTTAATAGCTAACACATGTATCAAATATTAAGGGTATCATCTATAATGGTAGTAGGAATTTATTCAGAAAAAGAATTATTTTTAATTATATCTTTCGTTATATGAATACGTTACTCTGGTTAGATTATCAGAGTATTTGGTTAATATTTTAAAATAAATAAATGCATTTCACTTCATATGACGGGGACTATAATTTCGAAAACGGATAACTGTTATTTATTTGACTAATACATTTCGCATTACGTACGTTACTCCTAGTTTTTAATAAAATTCTTTGTTTCTTACCTTCTGCCTAAAAATTTCTTAGGTTATGGTCCTTATCACTGATGCAGATAAAATAGCGTAAATATTGAATCCTCTTCTCCTTACATGAATATCTGCGTCTAACTGATACAGGTAAAATAGCTTAAATATTGAATCTTCTTCTTCTTATATGAGTTTCTGCATCTAACTGTAGTAAATAAACAAAACGCGACATGAATGAAGGAATACAATATGGTGGCTGTTGATTGGCGAGTGACGTCTGTCACGTGACCGTTCTGTAGCCAATCCGTGAAGTAGCTATAGACGACGCACGCAGACCACACGTTAGCGTTTTATATAATAGGATAGTCTATGGTACAGGTTAAGGGATTTTCAGACTTCTACTCTTATCAGTTTTATAGAATAACTTTTTGTTTTAAATTCTCAGAATTTAAAAACGGTGTATAGTAACGTCAAAATTAATGTCTGTATTTGTAATTAATTAAATCCTTTTATAAGAACTGAAAGCAATCGTGAAATATTTGTGAAATGAGTCTGATATTTGTTGCTGGCTATTTTCCAAATACTAATGTAAGCACACATGGATCTTTCTTGCTGTAGAGCTATTGTGGAATAGTATAGGTTGTTTTAATGGCTCATTTGTGCCATTATTGTGTTGAGAGTGAATTTTTTTCCCCCCTATACACAACTGCTTTCCTATGTCTACAGTGTAAAAGTAGCAGGTATTTTATGGTCAGAGCTTTCAACTATCCACACCTTATTTACCAGTTAGAAGACACAATGTGTTTGAGGTTAATAGGCATTGATAAGTCAGCTTCTGTAGGATTAGGTTTAGCTGCATATATAATAAAGCACAACCACAAATGTTTAATGGCATTAATATAGGTTATGAAGTAAAGTTGCAAGGTGATAAAGTTGATATGATACTAATTAATAAAAAATATTACTAATAAAAAACTATTTTTCATTTATTACAGACTGTTAAATAGCAAGAATAACAATGCCACTTACCAGTTGATGTTTGAATGACGTCAGTTAAATGATGTTCCTACTGTCTCATATTCTCCTAAGTAAGAAAGAATTGGGAAAGTAAACCCAACACTTAATGAACACAATATTTTGGTATCAAACATTACTCTTGCAAGTAGATGATACACTTAGAGGAGACTTAGGATGTGATCACACTTACACCCGCTAAGTGAATGGGGAAACCAGGTTGAAAAGCAAGGGGATCAAGAAAATAATGAACTAAAATGATATAAAAATGATATTTTCCAGAATTATAAACTCAGTATTTTCTCACTCCGTTCTAACAAACTAACTTTCATAACTAGGTTAACTTGCACCATTTGGCCACACAAGGCAGCTATCAACTCGCCTCTTATTTATCAAGTAAGCATGATATTCAGTAGTTCAGTTCATATCAGATGAACAATGTAGTAGTTCAATGACAGCACATCAGCTGCCAGACACCAATACATAATGGTATTTTCAAATGCTAATCAGAATACTCTATAAATTATGAAATGAGTGCAGAATGATATAAATTCACTGCAACATAACCTATGAGGATTATGAGAACCACTTTCTGGTAGATGAACTGAATACTGAAACAGTTTTGGTTTAAAATTACGTAATTCAACTGTAAAACTCTAACCTGGATGGCTGGACCAGGGTTCAAACGTGTCTCCTCTCGGATGCGACGCCAGAGTGTTACCGCTCACCCACCACACTCGGTCTTCCAGTCCTAAAGTACTATGGACATCAGTTTTCCAGCAGACTGTTTGTTTTTTTTTTTTTTTTAAGGCTCTGGCGATTTTGGACTTGATTATTACGGGTAACATAACATGAGCGTTTCACCTTATGCCTGAGACTAAACAACAATCGCGTGAGTAGCGACATCTCTTTCGACAAATACTGGTATTGATTTGAGTGATGATATTATACTGAAGTAATTCTAAACCAAAAAACAGCACCGAAAGTTCATGTTTTATTAACGAATAAGTGTTTAACTGTCGTAAGTATCAAATTGCAATGCTGTAAAATGCTTATAGTAGTTGTGTGCAGAAACTTGTAACTGCAATATAGAAAATGACAAAAAAAAAAAAAAATGATAATTTAAGAACACTCTGCTTCTAACCACGATTCTCAATGAACTTATACCAGTTACATAAGATATTGTTTGTTCTAAGATAGTAATCTGTTTGTAAAAGTTAGTTCTATATAATTTCCTCTCGTGGTTTTATGTAATGTTTTTTTTTTTCCTTGACGACTGTGCATAATCAATATAGTCCAGTAACATAAAACAATGTTAGATTTGGCTCAAAATTAGAGAAATAGTACCACCAATTAATTGTTTCTGATAGGTGAAGTTGGTTCAAATTTAAAATAATGATTTTCAAAACGTGGGTGCAGTTTGAAAAAGACATCAATAGACGATTTGATTTCGATGCGGCTAGAAACCCAAGTAGCTTGCAGTTGATTAAGAAACATTCGATTCTTTCAGTTATTAGATATTCCCTGGCACGATTAGGTAACAATCAAGGATATATTATACACATAAGCAATGTGTAGGCTCAAAACATTTAAAAGGAAATAAAAATATTTTTTTGAAAATACGAAATACTTAGACTTGAGACATGAACCCCACATTCACCAGCCTAGAACGTTAGCCACAGGACCAAACTGCTCACGCTGCTGCGCCACTCATCAGTATGTAAACAATGCTCATTCAATCTGTCTTCGAGTCACTTTTCCAAAATAATCTCTTGTGATTGTTTCTGTAGTTTCGTTGCATTAAATATTCTACATCCTGGAATATGATCATCCACTGGTTTGTTCATAGATCACATTATTGGCACAATATTATCAGTAGGAGTTAGCAAAGTGTGACACTTGTTGATGATTTGATGGACTGATTATAATTATAAATAATTCAGTTCTTTCGATCCAAATAGATATATTTATTATATATTCTTTGGTTCCACTAGGGATTACATCGAAATTGGGTAATCTCAGAAGATGCAGGTTCTTTTCGGTAATGGTTATCTCAAGCATTCAGTCTACTCCTTTAAGCCGATAGCAAACATCTCTAGAGTGGTTATCTCCATAGCAACTTATATCGTATTGCCTTTTTCTAAGAGTATATATATTATTAATTTCTATCTACTCTCAGGAAACAAAAATATAATTTTCTTATGAAATGTTTCTGTTCTGTCACATGCCTCCTCTAGTTTACCATGGCTTTACTTAAAAAGACATTGGTAAAGTTATAAGAGTAACCTTGCATCTCGTGATCCCCATTTCTCTTATTCCTAGTAGAATTTTTACAAAACATTTGACAACACATTTTCTTCTTAATACTAACAACATAATGAAACAAACTAAAAAACATGTCAGAAAATACACACAAATGCAAGTCCTGTCACAATCGCCATGTGACGCTTGTCGATGATTTGATGGACTGATTATAATTATAAATAATTCAGTTCTTTTGATCCAAAGAGATATTGTTTATTATATATTCTTTGGATCCACTAGGGATTACATCAAAATTGGGTAATCTCAGAAGATGCAGGTTCTTTTCGGCAATGATTATCTCAAGTATTCAATCTACTCCTCTATGCCGATAGCTAATATCTCTCGAGTATTTATCTCCATAGCAACTTATATCGTATTGCTTTTTCTCTCTAGGAGTATATATATTATTAATTTCTACCTACTCTCAGGAAACAAAAATATATTTTTCTTATGAAATGTTTGTTCTGTCACAAAAGCCAGTACATAAATAATTATCGTCATAGTTTTACACTAATCCCTTGAAGTAAAATTTAGCACTGAGCCTCTTTTTTGCTTCACTTTAATGGAATCCCATTAATTACAACTATCACGATAGGCTTCACTGTCTGCATGTAGAAAAATTATTACTTAAATGTAGGGGGAAGGTTCGTGAACTACCCCGCCAATTAGAATTGTCAATGGGAGAAGCTTATTACCTTCCTGTTAACCAGTCTTCCTGTTTTGTTCCACACATTGAGTTACCTGAAATATAGATGTCACTGAACGAATCATTTTCCAATGGGATGTTACCATGGGTGGAGTTAGCAGGGACACTACAGTTTCCTCCGATGGCCTACTGATGTGTGTTGCTAGATTGTGCAAAATTAGGGTGATAGAATTTGATGCACATTACCAGTTTTTTTTTGCCAAAGAGTATACATTATTTACATGAATTACATTTATACAAGATATTGGTAATTATTTTGTAGAACCAGTGTTGAAATTCATAACTCTGTGCATGATTTTCTATCTCTAACCCTATATACAATTCTTATTACTTGCTTCAGGATTCTGAATACTTTCTCTCTGAGTTAAATTGACCCAGAAAGTAATTGTATATAACATTAAGGATTGAAAAGAAGCAAAATAAATTAGTTTCTTTACAGTGAGATCACCTGTCACTGAAATCATATGAATTGCAAATATGGCTGCACCCAACTGCTTTGGTAAGACATATGCGCCCTCCAGTGTAATTTATGATCACTATTCAAATCTTAAAATTTCACACACACTACATCTTGACTGGACAGGTCTCTTAATTTTGCGAGTCTGTCTGTTGATAATTGCTTTGATGTACTGTATTTATTTATTCAGACCATGTGTGAAATTATATTACAAACTTTTTTTCAGAGCATGTCTGAAGTTATACCACACAGGTACATAGGTATAAACGTAGTTCAGGATAATATTTTAAGATAAAACATATTAACGAAGAAATGTTAAAATTAGATAAGAAGTTGATTGGCATTTTAGTTTTCATCAAGAAATCACTAGGGTCTTGAGGACAAGCTCGCTGAGGTCACACGGACACTGCTGAATAATCTGCGCTTCAGCATCACAGTCGCAGGCTAATGATTACTCCTTCAAACACTGGAGATTTTTTTTTTGTGCATTTTGAGTAGGGAAGGAAGAGTTTTGGTGTTACAAATTTCTCTCTACAGATCACTTAGGCTTATATTTGATGTCCTGCATCGTATATATTGAGTTTATCATTGTTAAAAAGACAAGCCATTAGCTAAAAATTGCTTATTAATACTTTTAGAGATATAAGTTGAAATTAGTTCAGTAAAGAAGTCTGGGGTATTTTTTAATCCCTATGCCTGTGTCATATGCAAAAGGACAGATTTTGAGTTCTCAGCCTCTTGTTTCGAGTTCTCAGTTCTTATCGTCCATTGAGAGCAAATGTGGCACCCATCTTGCTTTTTTTTAAAAAAAAAAAAGAAGAAAAAAATCACACCTAATTTTTCAAGCAGAATTCAATATACTGTATCTTGCAATATGCCTGTGATCTCTACTATTTCTCCACTTTGATTCATCAATCACTTATAATGATTTTGCGGATTTTTTCAGTGATTTTGGTGAGTTACTTCCAATGGACGTCTCAAACGTTGTTCATCTTATGTGGTTGTGCAGCCATATTTAATCTCATTTACCAAATTGTAAACAGTTGCAAGTGCCAGAGTAGACGTACCTTGAACTTCATCCAGCTGAGCTATGATCTCTTTCAGTTTTAAGCCTTTTAAATAGGCATTTAATCACTGCTCAAAACTCTGATTTTTCCATTTTTCTAAACAAGCAACACTTCAATTAACTAAAACAATGAAACCACATGATTGAGATTGCTGGGAGTTTGTCTGCCATCTAGTGAGTAATAACGCTTACTAAAAACATTTTGGCATTATGCACCCAATCTTTCAGATTTTCTAAGTATCTATTGAATGATCCTCATACTCTACTGGAAGTGAAGGTGTCAGCAGTTCGTTTGAATTGAGTTGGTAACTGTCCTACTCACCTTTTCTAAAGAAAATATATCTTGGGGTACAGATTAATTTTGACTTATTTGGCTCCACATCTCTCCCACTCCATAACAACCAACCTTGTTAAAGGTTCGGAGTGTTAAAAAATTTCAGTGGATTCCATCATTTTAATTGTAGAAAACACTTTTTGTGCTATGATTTTGGTTTTCTTCTACTTAAACTGATGACCTGAATAGTGTTCTGCCACTGTTTATTTAGTAATCTGCTGGAGTCTCTTGTGGTGAAAATGTTCTTTTAATCTAATTTTGACAGTGTGGTATGTTTTACTGATGTAAGGAATGTCACAATTACAGGAAACCCTATGCATCCCACTTATTTGTAAACGATTTTCTCTCTCTTCATTCATACTCTCTCAGTTCTACAAAATCGGGTATTGGGTAAAACCATTTTCTGTTTGAGGAGCTTTTCTAAAAATGGTGTGTGTTAATTTTCCTTAAATATAATCTTTGCAGTCTCGCTGCCCAAAGACTGGAAAGATAGGTTTTCAACAGAATGTGTGATGTGATCTTCAGCTGCAGCAACGAGAACTGCAATGCTGATCCAGCTATATAGCATCTCGCTCCTCCCTTCCACTTCACTCTCTCATGCAAGAGACAACACCAATACCAATGAAGATAGAGTGAGGTGCCAGTAGAAATTAAACCTCGGTAACTGCCTTACAGCAGATGGATTATTAAGCAGTCCAGTATATAGTCAGCATGCTGCAAAGAGGAAATCATAGCAAGTGTGATGATTTGACTGTGTTCATCCCAACCTCACTTGACGGATGTGATATTAACTGGGTGCAGCTTCAACACTGAAGCAAGATGGAGGTGAGGGGGCGGAGTGTGATGCTGTATAGCCAGGTCGGCACCCAAGACTGATAATACATTTCTGGTTGCCGCAGTGCTCACGCGGGACCTGAAAATGATGGCAGAGAATGCAGTTGAAAGCTTCTTTTCCACGTCATCATCCAGCAGCAAACTCATGAAGCTTATATTTCAGTGACTCGTCAGAAAAGCCTTCATATGCAAATTAATTTCTTTTTAATTGGCTTATTTAGAAATTTCAGTCCACCATTTGTCTTTGATTCCATAGAAGCTGTTGACGTGTTTCAAGGAAACCGTAAACATGATTTCCAATTGTAACCATCCCACAAAAATATTGTCTGCTTATCTATATCAATTTGACTGTTTGTTTTTAGCTTCTGAAATTGCTTACTCACATTTTACTGTGCCATCCACTGTGTATCTCCAAAACTGTGCATTGTAGTGATTTAAACAGGCTAATATTTAATTAAAAAGAGATTTTGTAGTTGGTTGGTTCTATCTTTTTCCTGTGTAACAATTAGTGTGTATAGTTACAAATAACGTTCTCGGGTGACTAGCCGAGTTATAGGAGTGTTATCGTAATCACACAATATTTCGGCGCTCTCAATCGTCGGCGCCATCTTCCGGTGAAGTGAGGTCAGGAACGTGCGAAGTTGCTGAGCTAGACCAGATTCCCGCTGCTAACCTCTGATTGGTCGACTGTGGAACCAGTTGTAGCAGGGGTCAAATCTCGTTGCGGCTTGAATCGATGCCAAGGCGGAGTTACGGCTAGATTTGATGTCCTTTTTTACATGGCATGTAGTGGACGGGCTTAAAATCATTGCTCGTTCGAAGATGATATCCGAAAACAAAGCCTTCACCATAAATTGTTTGTCCAACTGATGGGTCAACACGGATCCGTTGCGGGCCTCATATTGAGCCATGCTGCCACGTGATTGGTCAGATTTGTAACCAATCGTAGCTGGGGTCTGCCTAGTAACAACTCATCGTTCTATAGAAGGAAAAAATTAGAAGGCAAAAACTTACCCATAAGCTGATCATTAATGCCTGAGCAACAAATTGCTCACTTATGTTACTACCGAACTTCCCGCTGATCTGGACGCGCCGAGTAATGCGTCCTGGACGCGCTGTGGACGCATAGTATTGATGATTGGCGTCCAGGCTTCACTCAGCTGGTGCCCGCTGTCGCGGTTGACGAGGTTAGACGTGAGACTAATTTCTACTGCTTCTGTAAGGATACTGTTCCAGAAGCTCCCAGTATGCGCCAGTACTCTGGTAAATCAAAACCATGGCCATGTTCGAGGCTGTGTTCCGCCACCGCAGACTTGTCTTTCTGCCCCAGACGAACGTGTCGTGCATGTTCTAGACAATGTTGGTGAACACACCACACCGTTTGGCCAATGTAGCTCTTTCCACATTCACAACTAATGCTATATACCCCAGGTGTCCGCAAAGCAAGGTCATCCTTGGGAGAGTGCAAGTTGTTCTTCACCTTCGGTGGTGGCAGGAAAACAGTCTTGATCCCACTTTTTGCTAGAATCCGTCCTATCTTGGACTTTGTGGCGCCAGAGTACGGCAAGAAGGCGAGACGATCAGGTGGCTCTTTGTTGGTGTTGTTGAACCTACGTGTCGGCTCTCAGAATGCCAGTCTTATCTGATAATCAGTGTACCTGTTGCGTCGAAATGTCTTACGCCGATGACTCAATTCACCGGGTAGGCTTTCCGCATCGCATACCACTCGCGCCCTATGTACAAGCGTGCTGAGTACCGTCTTGCGCTGTGCCGGATGGTGATGGCTACGTGCGTTCAGGTATAGGTCAGTGTGTGTCGGTTTTCTGTACACAGAATGTCCTAGAGACCCGTCAGGTTTCCTTTCTATTAGAATGTCTAAGAAAGGCAGCCGGCCTTCTTCTTCCACCTCCATCATAAACTTGATGTTTTCGTTTCTGCTGTTAAGATGGAGAAAAGCTTCCAAGTTGTCTCTGCCGTGTGGCCAGACCACAAAGGTGACATCTACGTATCGAAAGAAAGCGCTGGGCTTCATAGGAGCGCTTGCTATTGCCTTGTCTTCAAAGTTCTCCATGAAGAAGTCGGCAATAGCTGGCGATAAAGGACTACCCATGGCCACTCCATCAACCTGTTCGTAATACTCCCCGTCATACAAGAAATATGACGATTGGAGTGTGTGCCGGAGTAACTCCACTATGGCAGGCTCAAAATGCTGTTCCAGTAGAGACAGCGTCAGTGAGCGGGTACCAGCTGAGTGAAGCCTGGACGCCAATCATCAATACTATGCATCGACAGCGCGTCCAGGACGCATTACTCGGCGCGTCCAGATCAACGGGAAGTTCGGTAGTAACATAAGTGAGCAATTTGTTGCTCAGGCATTAATGATCAGCTTATGGGTAAGTTTTTGCCTTCTAATTTTTCCTTCTATAGAACGATGAGTTGTTACTAGGCAGGACCCCAGCTACGATTGGTTACAAATCTGACCAATCACGTGGCAGCATGGCTCAATATGAGGCCCGCAACGGATCCGTGTTGACCCATCAGTTGGACAAACAATTTATGGTGAAGGCTTTGTTTTCGGATATCATCTTCGAACGAGCAATGATTTTAAGCCCGTCCACTACATGCCATGTAATAAAGGACATCAAATCTAGCCGTAACTCTGCCTTGGCATCGATTCAAGCCGCAACGAGATTTGACCCCTGCTACAACTGGTTCCACAGTCGACCAATCAGAGGTTAGCAGCGGGAATCTGGTCTAGCTCAGCAACTTCGCACGTTCCTGACCTCACTTCACCGGAAGATGGCGCCGACGATTGAGAGCGCCGAAATATTGTGTGATTACGATAACACTCCTGTAACTCGGCTAGTCACCCGAGAGCGTTATTTGTATTCTCAACGCCGAGAAAGACTACGTAATTATATAGTGTATATAGTTGTTTTAATTTCCAGATGAGTTCTGTGCATCATTTGCATACTTCAAAGTGTATTTTACTTACTCTTGATTTTTGAAATGGGGAAAAAGTATCTAAGTCCAGTGATTTTTGTCAAGATAGTAAGTACTAGTTACTCATTGGAGAGGGAAATCGGTACTGAGCTACTTTGATTTCTTAATCATTTGAGGTTTAGAAAAAATTGTTTCCCGAGTGACTGTTTACTAACCCATTGTTTGAAAGGAGTGGAGTTGTCAAGAAAGTTGGTGAATATGAAGTACATGCAGTGGAGGATTGATTAGCAATTATATAAAGTGGGGGTGCGAGCCCTCGAAATTGAGGTTTTAGTTAATGTATGGTGCTGTTGGTATGTGTTGTCAATTTTGATTGATATTTAATGGGAAGCCTTGCAAAAAAATAAAATTTTGATGTAATTTAAGCATCACTTTAATAGTTCTTTATTCTTTCAGGTGGAATATGAGGAGCTCCCTGGATGGTCAACACCTACAGGAGACATACGCAGTTTTACACAGTTGCCAGTCAATGCTAGAAAATATGTAGAACGAATAGAAGATCTTCTTCAAGTGCCTGGTAATTTCTTATTGTTGATTTTCATTGTATAATTTTTTTCCTTTGTTTAATGTCTAGTCCTGAAGTTATATTGTATGAAAATCAATGAGCTTTTAAATTGACGTATGTTAGGTTGAGTTTCCCTCCATGCCAGCTGCTGCCATCTAGCTAGGGGTTGAAAATATCAGTTCATGGTTGCCTAAACTGGTTCACTATGCTACATTTTGCTTGATGTTCAGTGGTTGCTTTTGTTTATTGTCAATGTCATGTGACAATTGAGTTGTTTATTATTCAACTGATATTATAAAGTGCTTGATTTACTAATACCTGGTTCGTTTTTATAATCCACAAAATATGTGAATAGTAATTGTAATATCACAACTTTCCTGCTTTGGTTTGTATATGATTTAGGCAAATTAATTTTGGGTGGGGTGGGACTTTCTCCACCAGCGAAATACTGTTACTGACCTGTTGAAATTTGGATTAACTGCTTCCTTATAGTGTCCTCTTCACGTTTAGCACTCTCCTTTTCTGGAAAAGTCGCCACGAATTAAATTAAAAATGCCGAAATATGGGATGCTCCGCAACCGCAAAATGTTAGCAGCACTGAAAAAATGACAAACAATTATCGGTACAGGGATCATATCAACCTAAATAGGTTCGTTTTGTCATAGTGATCATGGTTAGGTTGAAATTCGGCCTGGACCAAGAGTAAAAATTTTACGGGTAATTCGTTCTGCGGAAGGCCATGTCGCAAACCAGAGACAAACTGTGCATTTGTTTACAACGGAAGCAATCAATTATCTCTGACTGCTTATATCGATTCCAAGATGGCGAGCCTTATAGTACTGCATTTCAAATAAAAATTTTGTATCTGTTAATTTTATGCGACGTTTTGCAACGGTGTGAAGCTAAAACGGCAAGAAAATATTACAACAATGAATTAAACCAACATTTCAAGAGATTATCATTGATTTCGCAGCGCTGGCGGCAACTAATAGCAGCACTGCAGTGTCATATTTAGGCATTTTTAATTTAATTCATGGTGACTTTTCCGGAAAAGGAGAGTGTACAACGTGAAGAGGACATTATAAGGAAGCAGTTAATCCAAATTTCAAAAGGTCAGTACCAGTATTTCGCTGGTGGAGAAAGTCCCACCCCACCCTTAATTTTAACAAAAAGTGTGATTTACGTATATATAAACAGTATTGAAATGATTTAAATCTGTAATGTCATGAATATGGAGATTAACTGCCAAATTATTATTCGTTACAGAATAATCTGTTTTCTTGTGCCATTTTCAGCCACAAAGAAATATTACTGTTACAAAGTGTTGAAGTTCTAATTACTAGTTACCAAAAGTGCCCAGTTTATTTTTTATTTTGTTTGTTTGGTTTTGAGCTTTATAGTTCATTGAGGTCAATAGAGACAGGAATTTAGTCATGAAATTTTGTAGTAACCATTTTGGTAATCACCTAAAGAAAATTGAAATCTGAGTGATTGTACTGGTCTCTGGGATGTCTACCTTTATCATACATATGATGATGTACCTTTTATCTCATTTTGATGATCCCCAGGTACTGAGATACTGAAAACTAGTGTGTTCCACACCTTGTTACCCATTAGTTGGTTAGCCACTAGGTGACATTCGATCAATGGACAGTGCTTTCGCCAGTCACAGTAATATAAAACTGTAACCTGCTTCCCATATTAAAATCATTTGTATTAACCAGAATGGTTTCTTTAGTAACCATTTCCCAGAAATTACTTTTACAGATTATTATTTCTGTAATATCAAAACTTCTCTTGTGCCCTGGCATAGTTTGCAGTTACCTGCTATGGTTTATAAACTTACAGGCCTTTGCTCTGTAACTTGTGATGAAGCAATGGAAGCTTTTCCAGTGTATCAGTTACATATGTATAAAAAAATTCTTGTTCCTCCCCTCAGTTTGGTTTGACATTTCAAAGTTACACTCTGACTTCATTTTCCAGCATTGAAAATATCAGATTGCCTTCGAAACATCACCCGTATTAACAAGCTATGCCTGCGGGAGGCTCAAGAATTTTTTACAAATTGTATAACTTGTTACAATCAGCTACTGGGACAGTGTCAAAAAAGAAGCTGTTGAACTAGTTGGAAATTGAATACTTTAACAGGCAAATGGGTTACAGCATAAAAATCCCTAGCTTCCAGTGATGCAATTATTGCTCAAAAGTCAAATGACAGTGAACATTTACAAAAAAGCTGAAAACACTAGAATTTAGTACCTCAGTAACTAAGGGAAACCACCGAGAGACAAGGTTGAATTATGTTTTTGTGTACTTATGCAACAGCTTCAAGCTAGAGAAAGTCTTATCACGAATTGTCACAGTGAAAGTATCTGCTCATATGCTGGTATTGTTGTTTATTTCTAAACATTTGATTTCATTTGCAGATTTTGATAATATTTAGACATCCTAAACCATTTGCAAGTGTTACAACCTCATCTACTATAGAATCATTTTTTGTTGAAGTTTGTGTCCTTATAATTCACCCTTCAGCAACTACTACCTATAAAAGACCACTGATAATTGTGTGTGGTAGTAGCATCATGCACAACATTGGCCAAGTGTTGGTAGCTGTGGGGTGTTGGAGATATAATGGTTGAAAGTGGTCGATCAGGGACATTTTCGTTTTCTACCAAAGACCTTGGGGCCAGAACTAACAAGCACAGACTGTTTGTTGGCTTGTGTGGCAGTAACTTGGAGTCTTCCATCATGAACTGTACTGACTGCATGTCGGTAGCTGTTGGCATGTCGTAGATATGTTGGTTGAAAAATAGACATTGGCATCCCTATATTTCATTCTGCAGCCAAAACTACTTAGCCCAGTGCACTAGTAGTACAGGCGTTTTAGGTTTTAACCTCAAAATAAATAATGTAGAGCTGAAATTTGGCACAGGCATTCCTTAGTACCTAAGAAACAAGTACTAAAAAGTCCCCACCTCTGCGGTGTCCATGTCATAGTTTTTTCAAGTCAAAAGGGCTTAAAAAGAGACCAAGTGCAAATCAGAATAAACTCGTTGTAGCATTAGCAACGTTTTATTACACTCTAGGTAACTAGGATAAGCTAACCACTACATAAAAGTGTAATATTGGCACTATTATTATTTAAAAGTACAAGTATAGTCACATTTTGTCATGAAGGCAGTACGAAACATGATCTTTTTTTTTTTCAATTTCTCTGCATTGCAGAAAAACTGTCAAAGTTACTAGGTCAGGACCTATGATCAAAGTTGTATTACATACTTTCAGCATTAATATGGTATGTCGCTCATCCCCGTCACATATGATTGTTGAGATATGCATTGAAACAAGCACAAGTTAGTCAGCACTAGACCGAGAGCTCCACGCACTGCTCCCCGAGCATTATGGGTATTAACCTGAAAAAAATATAATGTAGACCTGAAAATTGGTACAGATGTTATTTACTACCTAAGAAACATGTTTTGAAAAGTTCCCATCTCTGAGGTGTCCTCTTCATCGTTTTATCAGGTCAAAATATTTTAATTGGGGCTTAAATGTCATAATCAGTATTAATGTCTTTTAGCTCTTAAAATATCAGCTTTTGTTTCATTTAATTGCACTATAAGTAATTGGGAAGGCTAATTATTGTACAGAAGTAAAAAAACTCATATTTGATCGTGAAACAGGTACAAAACATGACTTATTTTGTAACAAAGTCAGATTTGCTAAAAACAATCTAATTTATCAAGACCTATTATCGAAGTTGCAGAATGTAGTTTCAGAATTAAAATAGTATATTCATCATGTTTTGTGACAAACGGTTGGTGAGATATGCATCAAAACATTCAAAGCAATGCGCAGAGCTCAGCATAAAGCGCATTTTCACTTACCCTTCCTCTTGTGTCTGTATCATTCTAAACTCTTCGAACACTGAGATTTTGTGCTCTTGACATTATATATAAACTGACAAGAAGAAACCTTGAAAATGACACCGAGCGTGGTGGTGTAACGGCTAACGTTCTGGCCTCGCATTCGGGAGGACAGCGGTTCGAATCCCCGTCCGGGCATCCAGATTTGGGTTTTCCATGGTTTCCCCAAATCACTCCAGGTGAATGCCGCGATGCTTCCTTCAAAAGGCCATGGCCGAATTCCTTCCCATTCCTTGCCCCCATCCTTTCCCGTCTCTAAAGACCTTGTAGTTATAGGAGACGTAAAGCAGTTTAAAAAAAAAAAAATTGAAAATGACGAAACATTTTGCAAAATTATAAATTATACAAATTTTTATTAAAACCTTTGAATGAAATCGTCTGAACAATTATAGGTGACATTATCACATAACTCTCTTGCGTATTATCTTGGTTCTCCGATTGGAGCCGCGTCGATTTATTTAAAACTAACGTTTCTGCCATCATGCTGTGGCTTTCATCGGAGGACTGCTATGCTAGTTGCCGCTATTGCCTGATATAGTTGCAGGAAGCGAGCGTGTGTATTAACCATCTGGGGTCACGTCACCGCGCTCAGTGTAGGTGGTAGGATGGGGTTGTTCATCTTGGGTTTTCCTGAGCAGGTATGACCAAATATGGTCAAGTTGCAACCAACTGTCAGCATTTTTGTCATTTGGTCATTCCTGTATTTCCAGTGCTTCTCCTATACTCCTAGGCCACCATCTGCTCTAAATGGCTATAACACTGGTCTTGTCAAATAAAATTGAATGCCCATTATTGGCTGAATCTAGAACTACAGCAGGCTTGCTTGTGTCGTTATTTTTCAAATGACTGACATGCTCATTGAGCCTCACCTTTATGGCGAGTCCTGTTTCCCCAATGTATTCCATGCCACAACTACAGGGAATTTCATACACTCCTGGTGTTTGCAAATTATCCTCTTATCTTTAACACTAGTAAGGATGCTGGATAATTTCTTAGAAGCCTTGTTTGTATATGGGAAAGATGTTCTCCTTTTAAGCAAGCGACCAATCTTCTGTCATTCCTCGGATGTACAGGACAACCACTGCCAGGTCAGGTGGTTTGATGTTCTCTGCCGATGATGCTGCAGTGTGAGACAAAGTGGGGTGGCCAAGGCTTTATTACAAGCAACTGCGTTTTAGCCATAGGCTAGAAATGTCTCCTTTAAATTTCTCTTTTCAACAGCCATTCTCGCTTCATCGCATACCACGGATTCGCAGAGTTAAAGTTTTTAAAATTCCACTTTTGATGGCTGTACGATGGTGAGAGTCAGCGTGGAGGTACTGATTAGTATGCGTTGGTTTCTGGTATTCTTGGTGCCCCAAGGTTCCATCATCATTTCTTGTAACTAATACATCCAGGAACAGAAGCTGACTGTCAGTTTGTCTCCATAGTAAAATTGATCTATCATGGATTCTGTTTGAATGATATGAAGCACTCTATTCTATTGAGCTAGATGACAAAGATGTCATCCACATATCTCAGCCATAGTGACAGTTTAAAGGTGGAGTCCAGCTTCTAAAGTTTCCATAAATAGGTCAGCAACTACTGGGGACAGTGGGCTTCCCATGGCGGCTCCTTCTTTCTGTTGGTAGAAGTGGTACTTGTACTGAAAGGAGGCCATTTTCAGGCAGAACTCGGTAAGAGAAGCCCATTTCAAGTTGAGCGATTCTAATCGTTCTCCGATTATATAAATGACCTCATCTGCTGGCACATTAGTAAAAAGTGATGTGACGTCGAAGCTTACAAGAATTTCATTTTCTCCTAGTGGTCTGTACTTGATGATTTCAATGAAATGGGAGGAATTTTTGATGGCAGAAGAAGAGATCCCCAAAGTATTCAACTTTTATGATAAATATCTGGCCAGTGGATCCATAGGAAATTGAAAAGTGCTGACGAAAGGTCTCAGAAGTACACCATCTTTGTGGATTTCGAGAATACTGTAAAATCTAGGAGGTAGACTGTTGGAGGTAGTGAATTTTCTCTTCGCCTCATGTTCAATTGAGGTAGCTTCACGTATTTTGGTGGCTACATGGCGTCTAATCTTTTGTAGAGGATTGATTTTTAACTTCTTAGATGTCTCATCCTGTAACAGGGTCTCCACCTTTCGATGCTGTTTGTCAGCATACATGACGAAAGATGCAGGTAAAATAACTATCTTCCCTTTCTTTCAATTGACACGGCATACATTCTTCTCGAGTAAGATTCAATGCAGGTGGCTGTACACTTTGTTGTATTGCCGAAGAGATTTTAATTATATTTGTCGTGCTTTTATACTTCTTAATAACTTCATGGTTTTACAGCGGTTGGAGTTATTTATTTTATATTTAGAACATGCAGCTAAACTAAATAAATGTACTGATAGTCTTCATACTTAGCACAGTTTAAATTAGTATTAATAAGCTCCAAATACACCACGTTAATTACATAATTGGTCTTCTTATTCACAAGTTCTCCTGAGGCGCTAACCAACCAAGGCAATCTCCTAGTTATTTCTTTGTTGCTTTGGAAACCTTTCAAGAGAGTAATACTAACTGGCCCTTGCCATCGAACTCTAAAATTTCAAAGATATTGAAATGACATTAAAATATGTATTCTATGGTAATCTTTCTGTTATCCTACAACTTGGTAAACATTGTCATCTGTTAGGCATGAAACAGAAGACTCCACTGCAACAGTTGCCTCATCCATTAGTATTTTGGCTGGTGTTAGAGCAAAGTTAAGTCCTTTAGTGAGAACTGGACTAGTTGCAGCATCTAATGTTTCCCCAGTGAGGTTGACCATGCACCGCTCCAACATATTTATTTGCTGCTGATCTGCTAATTTCGAAAATTTTATTTGCTTATCTTCATTTTTTCAAAGGCGTAAGCTTGATTCCATGACAGTTGTTCCAGTGGTGCCTAAGACATTGCTAAGAAATAAGTGAAGGTTGAAGATTCGTACTTCCAATCTTGTTAATTCTCTTCACATTTGGCAGATTCATTCACAGAGTAGTGCCTCAGAACTGCTCTTCAGTATGCAATGGGCTGTCGGCATCTGCACATGCTGTGGATGGTTAGCGCAACCTCGGTTCTTGCTGCTATATAAGGTGATAGTGGCAACTGGCCTTGCAGTCCTCTGATAAAAGCCACAGCACGATGACAGAAAACATTAGCTTTAAATAAATCAACATGGCCCCACCAAGATAATACATACAATGGCCTTGGAAGCTTTCGGAATCATAACTCTTGCATTTGACCAAAGAGTCTGATCTACCTAAATTCAAATAGTAGATTTTTTCTTACACTTTGACCTAATTTAGTTGTTTATTTGGTTATTATGTTTTTAAGATCATATTTAGTGTTTTTTTCTGTTCTCAGTTTCTATGTGATTTTGAACAAATTTCTGACTATGCAAAATACATTTTTCTGATAGTGTGAGCACATTTGTGGCTAATATGAGAATCATTGCTGTGTGTTAAAGTTCCATCCCTCTGGGTCAGAGAGGTACAATGAGTCCAAGCCCAGCATGCTGGCTGTCCTGGTAGTGGTTTTCTGGAATAATTTAGGCAAATGCTAGGATAGTTCCTATTCTGTGCCTCATAAATCACACATTTCACAAACAAAAAAACTATTACCACGTGTAAAATAAGTTACATATTTCAGATTGACAGGCATCCACTTCCCTACCCCCCTTTACATCAAAATTACAACAGATTGTGCAAGACAGGAGTAGAATGAATTTCACTTCAAAAATAAGCACAGCCTCTGATGTACGCTGTACCAAAAGACCGTGAAATTGGAAACTTTAAAAAATATGACACACATCGCATGTTTATGCATTTCTCTTCCACACCCTCATTTATATTTCACATTTGTCATCAAATTTTTATGATTATAATTTTTAATATGCATACGTTTATCTCCAGCAGCCATGGTGAATATTGTTAAGGCAACTTTTATTTAGAATGTAATAATAAATATCTGAAGTGGGAGATTAACTGTAAGATTTGGGAGGAAAAGTAATTAATATAGAACATTTGTATTTTTACATAATGGAAGTACTTAAACCAAAAATAGTTCTTTGATCAGTTTCTTGAATTACCTCTTTATACCATACTAGAGATCGCCCAGTGGTCGAAATTCGACCATAATTCATTAAGTTAATTAGTTTTTTTTTTTTTAACAGAGTAATAATTATTGCAAATAGTTTCTTGAATTTGTTCTATTGCGTTTGAAAAATTGTCCTATCGGTATCAAGTTTAGTACATACATTCCAACGTAAGCTTCGAATGCGTGAAAATGAGGAAAAATCCCTTCAAATGTGAGTAGATGCACACATGTTATTAAGCAAGAAATACACGTTATTACATGTCGATATTATTTCTGTGTGTTTCTTACTCTTAATTTTTGGTCCAGGCTGCATTTCAACCTAACCATAACTGCTATTAGTTACGGTAGACGCCATATATCTTAGCACTGAAAAACAATATGTCAGCCCGCACAGAGAAATCGTAACTGTTACATGATTTTCTATTTGCATGTGGAAAGCAGTTTTTATTCAATACTGTAGACTTAAAAACATGTGGAATAAATGTCAACAGCTATGAACGTGTATTTCTTGCGTAATAACATGTATGCATCTACCCACATTTTTCCTTATTTCAACATATTCGAAGCTTACGATATACACTTTAAATAAAATATTATCACCTAAGGAATGTGTGTACCAAATTTCAGACCGACAGGACAATATTTGTAGGTTCCGACGTAATACTAAACTCAGAATATAAAGACTTTGCTGCCATTCATGTAATCACTTTTTTTTTTTTAACTACCAGATTTCGTTCAAATGGTGGCTCACCATCATATTACAGCTACATCAATTTGAACTGCGTCATTGTAACATCGTATATCTAAATCACGATTTAATGAATTCCGAATATACTCCGTTTCGAAATGTTGCTTCTTGCTTGTATGTAAATTCAGAGATTAAGCTCGACTCTTTGGTTTCACCAAAGACCACAGAGTATCTCAATGCTGGAAATGCACGTCACATAGTTGGCTCCAATCCGATTTCACTCACACACACGTTCCCGAATTTATTTTTCATTTAATAATGTAGCTGTAACATGTTTTAACTATGCTTATAATTTTTTATTTTTTTTACTGTTGACCAAAGATCACAGACATCGCTAAGTGTGGTTGCCTCTTAAAAACAATTCAATGTATACAACGAATGATTTATTTTATTTAATTTAATGTATTTTTAACATATATGTAAATTTTGGCTTTATGCACTTCTGCCCCATATAAACTTTAACTATGCCAAATCTCACATTTCTCCGTGCGCGCAATATTCTGAAAAATGTTTCCAACGTTTTCGCTTAGCGTATTAATATATAGATTCTAATAGCTTCATTGTTTATAACTTCATCTTTTTCTATTTATAATTACTGAAGCTTTTGTAACAGAAAATGTTTTGTTGTATTACTAACCTATATTTTCCCCCTTTTTCAGTGAAATGGATTGGTGTAGGAAAGGGTCGAGAATCAATCATCACAGTCTACTAAGTAAAACATAGTGGAATGGAGCAGTAACTTCATGTTGGTGTGTTACCAAACACTCTTCTTTGGGATCTTTGTAGTGTGGCTTCCATCTTCACTATGTCTAGTCAAATTCTTCGCAAGTGAACCACTGCACACATAATTTTGCACATCATATGAGGCATGTCTTTTTCATGCCAGCTGTGTGCTTGGGCAAGCTCTTAAAAATGACAAATTTTATTCAGTATTTTATTTAATGTTTATGTCAAATTGATTATACGCTTAAATATTCTACTATTTTAATTGGGAAAATGTGTCTGATGTTTTATCCAAACAAATTTTGTAATTGTCTGAATCTCAGTGTGCCACTTTAAAGTATTAAAAAATTTTCCTTGAAAGCTGTAGATACAGCTGTAATCTACTTAACTATTACAATATATTTACTCGTGAAACTCGCACAAATTTAAGGAGGTCATAGCTGTAATCTACTGTTGATGAAAGAAAATTCAGACTTTTATTTGTTACATTTCATATGTCACATAAAGTGACTGCTGTATTCTTGGGCAATAAACTATATATTTGAAATTATTAAATTTTATAACACATTTTTTTCTTTAATGTCTAACTAAAGAAATCAGTATTTTAGGTATACTTCAAAATCAACAAATTTGTGCAGCCAAGGTCGCCAGGCTCCTTAAGGCGCAATCAGGTAGAAATCAGACTGTCCATGTGAACAATGCACATGGAGTCTATAGTAGATAGGATTGCATCATCGTAGGTAAACAGCTGGTGGCTTATCACATGACAAAAGCCTAGTCTGCTGTGGACCAGCAACAGGTTGTGAATTCCAGAGTTCACTACATGGTCTTTGAAAAACTTATTTTGAGAGTGCTGTTGTAAAAATAAGCATTTGCTTATTTTCATAAACTTCACCATGTTGCAACATAGCTTGTTGTTTCAGTTTTAGTTTATAGTTCTTTTAGGGAGATTATTAAGCTACTGATACTGTTCGGTTGCCACCCAAGATTTACTTGAAAAAATTATGAAAGGAATTGTCTAGTAAAATTCTACAAGTCAAATTTACCAGGATTTATTGAACTGTTAGTTCAGGAATATTTTCCAGCACCAGATTACACATTACTGATGTTAATATTGACCATTATTGACGTCCTTAAATCACAAGTTTAAATTTTAGGGTCCTCTTTAGTCATTTCATTATAACTAATGTACTATCACTTGTTAATTCACAAGGCAAATTTATCCTTCTTGGTTCAAAAGCACTGTCTCCAACACTAACAATAGTTGATAATTATACATTAATTTTTGCCCTTACACTCAAAAATCCTTATTCCTTTCCAAGTCAAAAACATAAAGTCCGGCATGCTCGAAGTTCTTTAACTTTTCCTTGTTCTAAGACACTCTTTCAACAGTTTCAAAAA
Source organism: Vandiemenella viatica (assembly GCA_031002005.1). Taxonomy (NCBI): domain Eukaryota; kingdom Metazoa; phylum Arthropoda; class Insecta; order Orthoptera; family Morabidae; genus Vandiemenella; species Vandiemenella viatica. The sequence goes on along the minus strand of JARYHS010010734.1, from coordinate 10,114 downwards.
TCCACCACCATGAACAAGGAAGTACACACACACTGTAAATGCAGTAATCAAAGTCTTGACTTCGTCATGGTTGGCTGCCCCTAAGTATACCGTTGCAATTACTCAAAAGTAATCGATCTGAACTAATATTTTAATTTTTTGGTAATGATAATCACTATCCCCACCATTGTAAAAGCTAAATGAAACTTTGCTTTGTACTCTAGTTAATTTTTTTTATTATGAAATTCATTAAATCAATTTATATTCTATCTCTCCAAACAGAACTATCTATTTTTTCATACGTTTCCACTTCAAAATATAGTTACATCATTTCTCTATTGTCTATGATCAGATACTAAATGTTTTAACTGTTGGAGAAATCTATAAATTAGCTCTTTTGAGACCAAGCGAGGTGGATGAACGGTTAACGTTCTGGCCTCGCATTCGGGAGGACGTGGGTTTGAATCCCCGTCCGGGCGGGCATCCAGATTTGGGTTTTCCATGGTTTCCTGAGATCACTCCAGGTGAATGCTGGGATGCTTCCTTCAAAAGGCCATGGCTGAATTCCTTACCGTTCCTTGTCCCCATCCTCCCATCCAGTCTCTCATGACCATGCTGTCGACAAGGCATAAAGCCCAAGCAAACTTAAAAACCATTCCACGATATTTCACACTCAACCATATCCTTCTTAATCTGTTAGCAACTACCTCTATAAGAAATATCATCTAATTTGTCACTCCCTAGACCAAAAGAGCCTGCAGTTTTCAACGCTTTGAAGCAAACTGTTATAGTACAGTAGAACTCCAATTATCCGAATTCTGATTATCTGAATTGCTGAATATACTAATCACTCTTTCAATTAAGAAACATTCTTTTGAAAATTTCTGGATGTTCAGAAGTTAGTACTGAAGAGATAGGAGATTGGGTGACGTGTGATTCGTCAGACCCTGGGTATGAAATTCTAAATGATGATGAACTTATGAAAAGTATGAGAGAAGAAAGTGTTGAAGATGATCTTAATGTCGAAGTTGAACCATCAGCTAGTCAAGCATTTGCCGGCCTTGAAACTGCGTTGAAGTGGATGGAGCATCAGCCTGAGTGTGACCGCATGCAACTTCTCACTGTCAAGCGGATGCATGACTTGGCTGTCCAAAAACGAATGTATACAGTCAAATAGCTTACTTTGGCCTAGATGTTCAGCAAGCAACGACTTTTATTTACAGTACGGTACGTACATACTGTACTAATGTACTGCTCTTGTAAGTACACTTTAACATGTAAAAGTGTTGCCTTTTCATTTAGTTAATTAAAAGCTCTTTTTCTTTTAAAATAGTTTTTTCTCTCATTTTCCACATACATACAACAATTAATTAAAATACACCCTTTTACGGAAAAAATCAAACTATCTGAATTTTTTTTATACGAATGGGGTCCGGTCCCAATTGATAAGAGGAATTTGAGTTCTACTGTACGATAAATCAGCTATGTTTATACTTAATTGTTTTAAATTTTCTTTGTGTCTATACTTCTTTCACCCTCTGTGAGTGCCTTGATTACCTTTGTTACCAAAAAATTTGTTTCTACGTAAATCTGTTTTGAGGCTGGTAACTGTGCAAAATATTAGTTATGATATGTGGAACAGAAGTCAGGACAGTGACCATAAACTGATGCTTGTTTTTTAGCATTATGGAATTGGAAATTTTTCATTTATAGGGAAGGAAGTCCTGTACTGGTATAAACTATTGAGGGAGATGCTTGAGGGTTTAACTCAAAATTAAAACAGCAAGAACATCAGATTGTTATACATTTAATTTTTATTTTGATCACTTTCACATTCCTTATGAATAAATTGTGGAAATATGAATTTCTTTAAATAAATATAAAATGTTTTGCTAACTCATTTTCTATGGAAAATATGCAGTAGTTGTTTTTCCCCCGCTTTTCCCAAACGTATCAGTGTCCCATGATGTATCAAAGTGCCCCATGAGGTGCATTAATCTACCCCAGAAATGGGGCACATTGATACAAATGACTTTCCTTAGGTTTTTTTAAAAAAATCCACGCAGTAATACTACAAAAATGACAATAAATTGTGCCTGTTAATAACACACTACACTAGTTTTGCTGACATCATATGGAAAAAAACCTTGAAATTTCTATTTTCTGGGTATCACAAAAAATTCTTAGAAAAAGAAACCATTCAGTGTGCCCCAGTTCCCCCTGCATGGGAAAAATTCCTTCAAAATTGGGTAAAGACTATAACTTTGCATAAAGAATGTTGGCAAAAATTAAGGGGAAGTGAAAGGGAAGAGGAGTTGCATTTTTGTGTACCATATGTAGGCAGTATTTTTGTTTTTTTTAAAGTATGTGTGTGCAAATCTCCATTGAAACTGGATAAAATACGTGGGTTTTGTTTAAATTAAGGGGTGTAAAAAGCAAGAGTTTTTTTTTTTTTTTGCCTGAACCTCCACAGACGCTCTCAACAACTCACCAAAGTTTTATTGTATAGCAGTGCATAGAGGACAAACATTCAGTTTTATATATATAGACTAAATTACAACTTTCAAATACACACAATACCATCAACACAAAAAAACCAACTCCACAGATCTTAATACCACCAAAGAGTCTCGCACATTTATAATCAGTGATATTCACTCTAATCAATATATATATAAAAATAAATGTTTGTCCTCAATGCGCTTATCCCTCAATTTAAACAAACCCACAGATCTTATCCAATTTTGATGGAAATTTGCACACGTATACTTAAAACAAAAATAGTCTACATTTGGTTTGCCAAAGCCCATCCCTACCCCTTTTACCCCCTTTCCTCTTAATTTTCCATACTCTTTATAGAAACCCACAGTTTTTATCCAATTTCGATTGAATCTTGCATACCTATACTTTTAAAACAAAGAAAAATACTGTAATTTGGTTTACAAAAACTAACCCCTCTGCCCCTTCCTACCCCCTTAATTTATGTCGGTGTTTTTTTATACAAAGCTACAATGGAACATATATGTATTCTTTCATGCAGATTTCTGACCAAATAAGGCAAACCCTCTCTCCCTTTACACCGTTTAACTTTTATACAAACCCACACATTTTATCCGATTAGGATGGAACCTTGCACATGTATACTTTAAAACAAAGAGAAAAATATTTCACATTAGTTGTACGAAAACCCAATCCCCCTCCTCTTTTCCAACCCCTTCGTTATTTTCAACGTTCTTTATACAAAGCAATATTTTCTATTTGACTTTTAAAAAAGTTTGCATACGTATACTTTAAAGCAAACAGAAAAATACTGTTTACGTTTGGTTTGCCAAAGCTCAACCCATCTCCTCTTTTACCCACAACCCTCTTAATTTCTAGTGATCCTTTCTACAAACCCAAAGTTTTTATCCAATTTTGATGGAACTTTACAACATATGCATACTTTAAAGTAAGGAGAAAAATGCTATCTACATGTGGTTTAAAAAGAGCCAACTACTATCCCCCTTTACATCAACACCCTAATTTTTTTCGATGATTCTTATACATACGCACAATTTTTATATGATATGGTTGGAAATTTGCTCATGTATACTTTAAAACAAACAGAAAAATATGGTCTGTATTTAGAGTGCAAGGACTCCTTTGCCTCCCACATTTATTTTAGCAAATGTCCTTTTATACATACCCACAATTTTTATCCGATGTCGATGGAACTTTGCACAGGTATGCTTTAAAACAACCAGAAAAGTACTGTCTACATTTGGTTACCAAATCCCAACCCTTCTCCCCCTTTTTCACCGCCTTTCTTAATTTCCAATGTTTCTTACACAAACTCAATTTTTATTCGATTTGGATGGAACTCTGCACGTGTATGCATTAAAGCAAACAGAAAAATCCTGTCTATACTTGGTTTACAAAAACCCACCAACTTTCTCCCATCACCCTAATTTAAAAAAAAAAAATTACACTTGAAACCATTCAGTTTTTAGCAAATGCATCAAAAACGGCGGGGAAATTAGCCAGAGTAGTTAGCGATATTCTTAGAGTGTACAACATTTCCTGTTAAACAACACAGACAATTGCTAACCAAGAAATTCGAACTTGAATTTTGAAAATTGTTTAAAAGTGTTTGTGACAACACACAAATCTACAGTATTTTATTTGATATCGAAAGAAATTTGCACACATATGCTTTAAAATAAATGGAAATGATGTTTACATTTAGTGTACAAAACTGCACCCTCTCTCCTCTTTCACACCTTTCCCCTCTCCCTCCATAACACCGATTTACACATGCAACTTTTCTGTGTTTAACATATATCTCCAAAACGAACCGAGAGTTTTTTTTTTTTGTATATATGCCAATGTGAGTCGCCAAAAACGATGTATATCGAAGACCATTGGAATTAACTTGAAATTTATTGAAACGGTATTTACAAGTTATGTGTAAATATCTAATTTTAACTAAATACAAACTTTCAAACGTATTAGAGTTTGGAGCACGTACCAAGGCGGGTGGGCATCGCGTTCTGCGCAGAGAGAGAGGGGAGATGTGTTGCGACGCTGCCAATTTGCTTCTGTCACTTTACAGCGCGCTAGCAGGTTCAGCGAATTGCAGGAACGCGAGCTTTTAGTCGCGCAAGCACATGTACACACACACATACACAATTTTGTCAGTATTCATTGTAGCCTCTCATATTTTCTTTCATTTCGCAACCTGCTACAGTGTTAGAATATATTTAATTGAACGAAATACCTTTCACAGAGAAAACTACATTATTACGAAGCCAAAGATGTGTACATAAACTATGCACCTGCAGACAAAGTCACATAAAATCATAAGTACCAGTAATTAACACTTACATCATTACAGCAAGAAATGCACGCCATCGTCTTCGCTGTCCGATGCAGATGACTCACTCTCAGCAAGATTTATGACGAAAGGTTCCATAATCGTGTCCCTGCCAATTTCTCTGTCGTAATCTTCATCCTGTAATTTTTCTGCGTGTTTCACACAAGCTGCCCATCTAGATGTTGGGATGCTGTCAATTGCCTCATGTGTAAGTTTCTCAACATCTGCAATTTTAAATGTGTTGTTCTTTTCCGCAATATTTGCTTTCACCTGAGCCCATACCAGCTCAATTGGGTTGTAATGACAATGGTATGGGGGTAATCTAACAACACGGTGTCCATGCTGCTTTGCAATTTCGTCTATCTCGTATACTCTGTAAGCAGGCTTGTGGGCATTGACAAGAAGCAGCAATTCTGCTCTGGTGTGTGACGAACTATGAGGTATTCCGTTAGAGGACAACCAGGCTATAATGTCTGCATTTTTGGAATTCGTAGTTGGAGCTTTATTCACTTGCACTGAGTGGATGCTTGCATTATCCATGACAATAACAGAGCATGGAGGGATATACGGCAACAATTGTTCTTTAAACCACCTTTTAAAGACACAGTATGTCATCTCAGTATGGTAATCTTCAGAATTCTTAGCCTTTGATGCCTTAAAAATTAGCTTACTCTGGGGAATAAAGCCAGTTTCTGCTGATCCAGCATGAAGCACTATTATTCTGTTACCCTTGCCAACGGGAACTTTTAATCCACCCGAACCGTCACTCATTTTCCAGCACATAGCCCTTGCATGATTTTGGTTTACGAAAGTTTCGTCTACATAATAAATGCTAGACGTTCCAAGTTGTCTGATTTCCTGCATTGCTCTTAAAAACACAGTCCTTGCAGCTACAATATCACTACGTTCCATTAGTAATTTCCTGCCGTCATTCGTTTTCTGATACCTGAATCCCATATCTTTCAGTATCCTCAACATGGTCCATTTGCTTCCGCTAAAAATTTCGGCTTCTTTCATACGCGAAACTAATTTTTCTGCTGTCGGATATTTGCCTTCAGCATACATACTGAATATTATCCGCCGCAGAACGTTTTTGGAAAAATCGTCTAGATCACCAACTTCTTTTTTTCGGTTGTGATGCTTTCCCGGTGATTTGAAAACAGCTGAGCCGCAAGCTTCAACTGACGCTTTAGCTTCGCTGGCTATCCTCTGAACAGTCCTCAAACCAACACCACAAGCTTCAGCCGTCTGCTCCTGGCACTTGGCAACGGCGCGACTCGCACCACATGGTGGCTCGGACTCAGAAGAAGACTGCCTTTTCAAGTACTGATACACACGGAACACTATTCCTCTCGCTTGTTTGTGCAACACTTGGCGTGATTCTTTACCATCACTCATAATGAACACTATGAGGGCAAAATAATCACTAAACACGGAACACTATAAGTGAAATAAACTCTAAACTTGACGAACACAGCACGACGCGCACAGAACGAACACAGGAAAGCCACTGACACGCGATTGGCTGTGAGTCACGTGGTACAGCTCCACAGGCTACTGCGCATCCCCCTGTGACCCGCCTTCGTACTTGCTCCGAACTCTAGTGTAATCTATACGTGAAGTCTAGCAATAGTAAAGCATTGCCAAGTCTGCTAGTATATATATACATTTGATATCTTGTAAAAAGCTCTAATGATTTGGATGGAATTTCATATGCAGATAACATTTTGCTTTGCAAATTTATTTAAAAAAAAAAAACTTGAGAAATTCTTGTGTCTCAGATTTCAGTAATGGCTCTAATGCCATCTCATAGAAGTTTTAAGTACCAATAAACCTACTTTATTAGTTTCTCTTTGGTTAGAGAATGGAACTGTGCAATTCAAAATGCCTAGGAAACCTTCAAGAAAAATGTTTAACTGTGATCAAACTTTATGCAGCCAAAACTCATTTTAAAAAATGATAACATGACATTCTTGAAAAAATACAATTTGCCTACATATTATATAGGTGATTATTTAAAATAAGCTGCATTCATGAATTTTATTTTTAAGTGAATGCAGTTAGTATGTAAGCAGTTATGAAGAAATACAGTGGGGCTTGGTTTGACTACGAGGGTAGACTTTAAAGTAAGGTCTCCTATTTTTTTTCTCATAGAAAATGACATTTATTTACATTGATTTATACACCGTTGGAAAGGCCATGGCCTAAGCTATTTTTCAATGTAATCGCCATTTTTCTCGACGACCTTCCGCATCCGCACGATGAACTTCTGTACTCCGTCCTCCTACCACCCTGCGTCCGCGTCGCGCAGCCAGTTGGTGACCTCTTCTTGAACCTCCGCGTCCGACTCGAATTTCTTCCCTCCGAGGTGTTTTTTCAGGACGGGGAACAGATGATAGTCGCTGGGGGCGACGTCCGGACTGTAGGGAGGGTGTTCCACGATTTTCCATCCAAACTTCTTGATCAGGTCGGTCGTCCGATTCGCTGTATGCGGGCGCGCGTTGTCGTGATGAAAATTGACTCCTTTGGTCAGCATTCCTGGGCGTTTGTTCTTAATGGCTCGGTGAATCTTTTGGAGGGTTTCACAATATCTCTCAGAATTTCACACCTGGACGGAGAAGCGAGAGGCAGTTCCATCGCGGACGGCTGCTGAGCCAAGACTGAGCGGCCGAGCCGTGTCTTCCCCCACCAGGAATTTAGCCCGCGAGTCAGGGAACACGGCGGCGTTGCCAGATTTCGTCTAGCTCCTGATGCGGCGACGCTACACCGTTGGAGACCTTACTTTAAAGTCTACCCTCGTATAAGCTGCACCCCGCTCCCCCAATCTCCAAGTAGGTGTGCCAACCTTTGAATAAAAAATTCCCTGTGCCCTTCAGAGCATTTGTAACCTTTTTTTCTTGATGTCCCTCGTATTATACAAGCAACTCTTTTATATAGATGAAATTAATTTCTCTTAAACATCTCTTAACGGTTTGGATCACCCAGGTACTATAAACGTAAAAAGCAAATGAAACTAAAGAAGGTAACTCAAAGACTGTGTTAGTATGATAGTAATAATAATAATTATGAGCAGGAAAATGCTTTAATCTAATGAAACTATGGAAGGATACAGAAGTAAAACCCAACATTTACCATAAATGATGACTGCTTATAATATAGGAATAAGCTTAATAGAGCACGTGGGTGGAGACAACAAAAAACCTCAAGTATTGCAAAAAAATTAAAAAACCTAAACATGATATTAAAAGACATTTTGAGTAAAAATCGATCCCGTGTCATATTCTAAATTAAACTGATTTTCACAGGTAGTAAAGTTAAAAAGAAGCATTTTAAGATAATATTTATAGGTCCTTAAAATTATATTTAGGACATAAATTCAGATTAAAAGTTTTACTTCACCATGGTGATGTAAGCATATAGCCAACTTACATGGGCACAGATAATAGAATACCCTTTACATATCTATAAAACAAAAACTGGGTATATTTGGACCAGAAAAACTAAAAAACTACTATGCAGATTTTGATGTGGTTTTCACCGTTATAAAGATTTTAATTGTTTGACTCATCTTATGCTCCAAAGTAACATAACACTGGAGCAGTAAATAAAAATCTGAACATACAGCCTGAAACAAAAAAAGAAATATAAAATAATAGCCATATTATCGCATATAACTATTACTTTCTTAAATTTTGGTTTTTAGTCTTTAAACACCATGAAATTATATTCGGTGTTTAGATTTAGTAATGCATATTTGATGGGAACATGAAAGCAAACTGTTTAAAACCTTCAGTGTAGAACCTTCTGAGAAATTTGTTGCTTTTTGAAACTACGGTCTCTGATGTTTGGAAGTGAATTAAAATAGCTGTTAATAGTAAGTAATGCATATCCGGTGGATTTGGACCTGAAATAGAACTGATATGTAATCCCAAGTTGAACTGTTTAAAACATTTAGTGTTGACATAGTGAAAAATTTTTTGTAATTTATTGATGAGCGATTCTGTCTTTACCACATTTCCTGAAAAAAAAATCATTGTTTCTATTGCTGCACGAATCACTGTGGTTATTATGATGAGACTTAGTAAACATGTTCCTGATATCTTGGCTTAAAATATTGCAGGAATAAATCAACCCAAACCCGTTCTCTTTTCTCTTACACCGGGTGTCAGCTGTTTAAATACATATAGAAAAATTGGAGCGACTGACATGAAATTTAATTCACAAGTGCAAAAAACTGACCTCTTTTATGAGTTTCAATATTTACTGCATGTGAAAATCAACCTAGATCATACTGGGCAACACCGGGAACTCTGCTAGTATAGATATAAAATTTAAGTACAACAATAAGTTGTCAGCAGTAAGGTAGACTTCCTGAATAAAATTTTAGTTAATAGGTAAATTCTAAGTATGGTTTTTAGAGGAGTAAATAATGATACCTTTTTAAACACTGTTGATACAAAATTTAAAACGTGGTCTAATGAAAACTAAATTAAAAGGAAATAATAATATGATGACAGTTTAAGACTGGAGGTTTTCTCGGCGTTGGAAATGAACAAAATTCTATCAAAATCTGTATCTCGAAGGACCTCGTTAACAGAGATACTGGATTTCAGTTAAGTAAGGCCTGGAGCCCGGCAATCCAGAAAATGAGACTGCAGCAGGACTTCTGGAAATTTTTAATTTAATTTATTTCCATATGTAACATATCCCAGCACCTAGTATCTAATCTGGGCCCATTCTTTACATGTACATATAAACAATGAAATGCAAGAAAATTTGATTCAATTTGCAATATCTATTACATCTACTGTTTTTAAACAGAATGGATACCAAACCACTACTACATCTACTACTACTACTAATATCATTGCTACTACTACTAATACTAATATTACCACCACCAATTGTCACAGCCGCACTTCGGTCCACTAATGTTCATTTTTCCTGGTGTTGAGTGCGCTTCAAAGGTAGAGTCTCCTAGAACCGGCAGCAAAGTCAGCCGCCCAGGCCATCAAGAGTTGACCTCCTGGAATACCAAGACGGCCCCAGCTGTCGCTCAGAAGACGGCCTCTTTGGAGCACACTGAAGTGCTCCGACGATTGATGTTGCTCATTGTCGTAGGATATCTTCCGTCAATCCGGTGTTCATTGTTCCCTCTGCAGTTGTTTCTGGAATTAGCTTCCTCTATTCCACGAGTTGTAAATGTGTTCTCCTCTTCTGCTATCTGTGGCCTTTGGTTTCGCTCGGCATTTTTCCTTTTTATAAATTTCTAGATCAGCTGCC
>JARYHS010010732.1:0-31018 GCA_031002005.1 Vandiemenella viatica | reverse complement strand
TATAGGCCTACATAAGTGACGTTAAATGAAGAATTATAGTCAGAATCGATAAACTTCTTGATCAGAAAATTTCTAAGAATTTCCGTGAAATCACTTAAATCAGTTAATGAACGTTTCTTATAGAGATCATAACTTTCTCATATAGATCATAACTGTCTCCTTCAGTAAGCTTAGTGCTGGAAGGAAATTATTGATTGATGTTCACCAATCTAAAGTATGCATCAACAAATTTGTTGCCATCACAGCTAGAGCAGAATGGAGTTCAAAACTCTGAAGGCATAAAAAAGTTTTAATTTAGTTATGGCTTAACGACTAGCGGATTTCAAGGTCATTAGGACCTGGAGAGCGCTGTAGAACTAATGGAACGGATTGCAACCATGGGCTTTCGAGAAACCCGTCGTGTCATTTGCTTGGAGTAATTTCTGAAAATCCACCGTAAACAGAAATCAGAATAACCGGAGCGGTGATCTGACATGCGACTCTCCGAATTCCAGTCTCGAGTGTTAACCACCCACCCAACAAGTTCGGTGGCACGACAACCCCAAAGACATTCGCAAAGAAGAATCGGTGTTACGCGGATCTCACGTTTCATTCAGTTTGAGTAATGATCTTCGGTAAGTTATCGAATTACTGAAGCTGTTGTGCCAAAAAAAATAGTGTCAAAATACTATAATACAACAGCGATGAATGAGGACGAATTTTACATATGGTTCTAAAATAAGTTAATATGACGAATTGTGAATATGTCGAACAGTGAACGTTTTGTGTCAGCTGACAAGAAAACACCGCGATCAAGGCCTATACTGCAAGCTGTTCCAAAATTTTAGCGCTGTTATTCTCTGCAGTTGGTTTGTAGAACAGCAATTATAGTTGAAGGGGGAAACTGTGAGATTACGCAGAGCATTTGACCATCATGAAAGCAGTTCTGCAATTAAAGTTAAATTATTCCTAAGCAACGCTGTATGATGTATTCATTGTGGTTTGAGGATGAACTATGGAACGGTGAGGGAGCAAGAGGTACCTCAGGCAGGCATCCAATAAAACTGCAGGCATATAATGCAACATTCAGTAGCCTACACTAGATTATTCTGTTAGGAAAAATAGTTTTCTTATCTAACAGATCGTAAGTACACAGATCGAGTTGTGTACGGTAATGGTTGTTGTCAGATACTATTGAAGACTGATCTGTGAAACGGACGGATTGGGATCACATAAAAAATGTCTGGTTAAAAGTATCCTCTATAGTTATAACATAAGCTAAACGCCAACATCAAAGGATTCTTTATCTCAAGCCAACGATAAGCTTGGTGACTAGATGCATATTTCTCAAGGCTGTGGACATTAATTGTGTAAAACTTGTAAAAGACAATATAGAAAGCAACTATTTCTGTTCTATTCATTTATTACCTTCTGTCATAAAATTTATTAAAAGGTGGCAAAACTTAGGTTTTTTCTTAATAAACTGGACGGCTAAAATACAATCCTGGAAATTGAAATAAGAACACATTGACGCCGGTGTGTAAGACCCACCATACTTGCTCCGGACACTACGAGAGGACTGTACAAGCAATGATCAAACGCACGGCACAGCGGACACACCAGGAACAGCAGTGTTGGCCGTCGAAGGGCGCTAGCTGCGCAGCGGTTGGGCACCGCCGCAGTCAGTGTCAGCCAGTTTGCCGTGGCATACGGAGCTCCATCTCAGTCTTTAACACTGGTAGCATGCCGCTACAGCGTGTACGTGAACCGTATGTGCAGTTGACGGACTTTGAGCGAGGGCGTATAGTGGGCATGCGGGAGGCCGGGTGGACGTACCGCCGAATTGCTCAACATGTGGGGCGCGAGGTCTCCACAGTACATCGATGTTGTCGCCAGTGGTCGGCGGAATGTGCACGTGCCCGTCGACCTGGGTCCGGACAGCAGCGACGCACGGACGCACGTCAAGACCGTCGCATCCTACGCAGTGCCATAGGGGACCGCACCGTCACTTCCCGGCAAATTAGGAACACTGTTGCTCCTGGGGTATCAGAGAGAACCATTCGCAACCGTCTCCATGAAGCTGCGCTACGGTCCCGCGCACCGTTAGGTCGTCTTCCGCTCACGCCCCAACATCGTGCAGCCCGCCTCCAGTGGTGTCGCGACAGGCGTGTATGGAGGGACGAATGAAGACGTGTCGTCTTCAGTGATGATAGTCGCTTCTGCCTTGGTGCCAATGATGGTCGTATGCGTGTTTGGCGCAGTGCAGGTGAGCGCTACAATCAGGACTGCATACGACCGAGGCACACAGGGCCAACACCCGGCATCATGGTGTGGGGAGCGATCTCCTACACTGGCCGTACACCTCTAGTGATCGTCGAGGGGACACTGAACAGTGCACGGTACATTCAAACCGTCATCGAACCATCGTTCTACCATTCCTGACCGGCAAGGGAACATGCTGTTCCAACAGGACAATGCACGTCCACATGTATCCCGTGCCACCCAACGTGCTCTAGAAGGTGTAAGTCAACTACCCTGGCCAGCGAGATGTCCGGATCTGTCCCCCATTGAGCATGTTTGGGACTGGATGAAACGTCGTCTCACGCGGTCTGCACGTCCAGCACGAACGCTGGTCCAGCTGAGGCGCCAGGTGGAAATGGCTTGGCGTGCCGTTCCACAGGACTACATCCAGCACCTCTACGATCGTCTCCGTGGGAGAATTGCAGCCTGCATTGCTGCGAAAGGAGGATATACATGGTACTAGTGCCGACATTGTGCATGCTCTGTTGCCTGTGTCTATGTGACTATGGTTCTGTCTGTGTGATCATGTGTTGTATCTGACCCCAGGAATGTGTATATAAAGTTTCCCATTCCTGGGACAATGAATTCACGGTGTTCTTATTTCAATTTCCAGGAGTGTACATTATAATTTGTCTCAACATCAATATAGTAACAAAGATGCAAATCGAGAAATTTTAACATTCAGAACACCTTAATCCAATGAAAGAAAATTGCAAAATGTGTGTAAACAGTGCCTCTGCCATCCATTCAGACTTCCAACAACATGCTGCTTGATAACTGCTGCTCGGTGTAGACAAATACAATCGAAATATTGAGTCAACTGAATCTAGTTATTCCCGAAGCCCGTTTCTACTTTATTTCCTATTTTTCATTTTAATTTTACCACACATTAAAAAAACATACTTTATGGCTACAAGTAACAACGTTTCAATCATCTGAATAATTGCAAATATTTGTATTTCAATACAATAAGATAATACATATCGATCAAATCATTTTAAAAACAAAAAAAGACACACACACATGCCAACGCCACGACTTAAACTGGCGATCTATGCAACGCGAAGCTTACTCGCCACTCTTAAGTTAATGCGTTTCCCACATTTAATACATTGTGAATGTAATTCACTTGTTTTTCCTTCGGTCCGTCTATTACGCCATATTATCTCTGAACACTTGTACTTGGTGATGATAATTCTCTCGGATGACAAGCGGAGTGAACAAAGAGTTTCCACACTCTGTTTTGGCGATAAAAACGCCACCATCTTCTGAGGAAGTTTGGAAAAACATGTTCACCGGAGAGAACTGAATTTATAGTCAATGTCGGGAATGCGTTATTTAATATTTCTGATGGCGAACGACTCTAATTATTTATAACCTTAGCAATAATTTAGTTGTAATTTTTGAAAAATATGGAATGGGTTAAAAACATAAAGGTTTTATTGGCGAACTCAAGAAAAATTTTCTTTGCATCATCTTCTTACAACCAATTGAAACCAGTAAGGTTTAAAATGTTTCCATTTCTATTTTTATATCTAGATTTCTGCCAAGTTTTTGTAAAAATAAAGTAATCTGATTAATCGCTTTATTTACTACTGATCCGTAAAATCATTTTGAATTCGCAGTGATACTTCCTCCTTATGTTTATAGAAGAGCTATAGCCATCTCACTGCAGTATATATTTTTTTGCAAATAACTAAATGAGTAATTTTTAAAAATTAAGTACTAGTCCAGACAATTTTTACGACAAATATTTATATCAGTTCTTTGTTGCTGTATTTCACGAGATTCATAGAGGAAATTCACATGAATATTTTCAAAATTTTATAAATAATTTCTCCTGAACGTAGTGCTTCCGGTTAATATGTATATACCAACTGAAATAAAAGATCGCCAAATTGGGAGCAAACACTTTTAAAAAATCACTTTATACTTGCTTTATTTATGACTATATATATATATATATATGGATATATGATATATGATATATATATGATATATGGATGATATATATATATATATAGATAGATAGATAGATAGATAGATAGATAGATAGATAGATAGATAGTTGGATTTTTTTAAATTGATGGGTGAATGTTTGATTACACTTACACAATACAAAAAAACAATATTAAGGCAGTGCAATAAAAATCATCTTATATATAAAAATGAATCGCAAAATGTGTTGGTAAGCGCATAACTCGAGAACGGCTACACCAATTAGGCTAATTCTTTTTTTTATATTTTCATTAAGGCACAAGGAAGGTTCTTACGGAGAGAAAAAACGCAAAAATTGGAAGGAAAATAGTAAAAACAACACTTTTCCCTCAATCAAAACAAAACAAAGGCGCGTTAGGATTATCTTTGGTATGACTTCAAGTTGATTAGGCTCTATGGATATTAATCTATGCCTGCGTGTGATCAGCGAAAATAATATCACTGACGTACGTGTTATCATTATTTTCTCCGTGCGTGGTATTTTCATGGTTGCTTTTAAATTTTCGCTTCTCTCGAAAACCTATTGTTTGTTTATTTGTTCAGTGTGTTTACATTTACACCCATGCCACCTACCACGAAAGTTTCGACTATGAAAATGAATGCATCAGTTAAGAAGGATGCAATATTAAGAATACCTAAAAAGCAAAATCGATTACTGGTATTTCAGTTGAGAAGCGATATGCATTATCGTCTGACGATTGAGCCACATTTATCCTATTATCTTAAGAATGCAATGTTCTGGTAAGCCTTGTGGTGATGAGTTCCATTCGTTTTAAACTATGTTCAGGTAGAATTCACGATGATTGAATTGGCTGCCAGTAATAATACTTTCTAACTTCTAAAATCTTCTATATAAATAAAAACGAATCGCCAAATATGTTTCTAAGTGCAAAACTCGAGAACGGCTCGACTAATTTTTTTTCCTTCATATTTTCGTTAATCCACAAGGAAGGTTCTTATGGAGAGAAAAAAGGTAAAAATTGCAAGGAAAATAGTGAAATCAACACCTTTCTTTTCCCATACAAACCAGCCAATCAAAACAAAACAAATCAAATGCGTGTTAGGATTAGCTCTGGTATGCCTTCAGGTTGATTAGACTGTATGGATATTAATCTATGCCTGCCCAAAATAAAGTTCGAAGGAAAAAAAAGGTTTGTGTGTCATCAACGAAAATAATATTACTGCCAGTCAATCAAAACAATACAAAGGTGCTTTATGATTATCTTTGGAATTGCAAAATGATCGATCTGAAGAAATGTTTTCAAAACAACTCATTGGCATTGGTAATGACAAAATCCCTGTAAACGTTTTGACTGACTGCATTATGTTTCCTGTCAATTTATATTACACAGACAAAAACACGGACGTAAATTATATAAATTTCGAAATTCAAAATGAAGTTACCGGTGGATTAAGGACATACAAATCAGTTGATTGCGCAACTAACCAGGATGATATCGTCAACTACCGACCAGAATTTTTGAGCTCACTGGTTTTTCCAGGATTCCTGCCTCATAATCTTCAATTGGGTAGTTGACTAAATTTGAAAAATAGGTTAATACTTCACCTTATTATCTATTTTACTCAAAAAACATCCTATTTTGTAAAGAATCGAACATTTACATTATGTATTTTGCATTTGTAAAAGGGAATTTAAATTTAGCTCAAAAACGCTCTAGACTGTCATGGCGTCTTGGATGACGTCATAGCGTCTGATATGAATGTAAACAGCCGTGTACGTATATGGCAGGTGTAGATTTTCTTTAGTTAAACATGAGTTCCTCGTTGTATAAGTACTGTGTAGTGCCGAAGTGTAGAAGCACAACAATAAAAACACCAGATAAGTTATTTATTTATGTTCCAAACAATGAAAAAATACGGAGAAAGTGGTTAAAACTTGCAAGGAGGGAGGATGCTCACAGTTTACCTGCAGACAGAAATGTCTATTTTTGTGAAGACCATTTTGATGTAAGTGTTTGTGCATAATATATTTCTAAATCCAAAGCAAAAATGATGAATTTTGCAGAACCAAGTAATGATAATGTAATAAGTTAAGAGTTGAGTTTGTTTTGGTTTTATGTTCTAAAATCTTTTTTTGGTGTTATTTTTCATAGAATAAACATCATTAAGTAGCGCCACAATCTGATGATAGATTCTTAAGCAGCTTGACGAAACAATTATAAAATAAAGAATAATTGTTTTTAATATCTCTCTTGGTTCTCGAGATATTGTAACTGAAAGATTATGTTGTTAGGCTGATATGAAGCTTAGAGCAGACTGGAAACTGGCAGTGCCATAGCTTTAAAATTTACCACACCTGTTTTTGAGGATATATTTTTCTAGAAAAGGTTTATATTAAAAAAAAGAAACATACTTTAGGCGTGATGCAGCTGAAAAGTTAAGACACGGCACAGAAATAATAGTACCGAACGTCACCAGAAGCACAAGGAACTATAACTCATTTTTAACGTGCTATATCTCGAAAACGAAGCGAGATATCAAAAAACATTATTCTTTATTTTCGATTTGTTTCGTCGAGTTATACAAGAATTCGTTATCATATTGCGACGTCACGGTAATTATAGAACTCCCTAACAGTTGCTTATACTTCGCAAAAATAACATCAAAACCATATCATTTACCTTTAAAACGTACGTCTAAGCAATATATTATTGTTTACAAAACTGATTTCAGCTTATAATATATATTTGACACTTGTATATGCTTACATTGAAGTTTTTGCATTGCGGAATTCCGACGAGCAGAAGTCTATGTTTGAGGCGAAAAATCTTCCAACGGCTACGGCGTCAATTTTGGGCAAATTACAACTGGTTGCTTTGCTAAAACCTTGTTCCATAATGAATTAGACTTCTCTTTCGCCAAATAATTAACAATAACTAAATTACCAACACAGAAGTTGCTACAAACGAAAAATTTACTAGGCTAGGTGTTCTATTACATGTAAATGTCAACCACTTCTGTGGCGCTAGGGACGCTATGACGTAATGCTTTCTCATTGGCGTTCGCGGTCACGTGTCACTATGGCTGATTTTGTCGATTTTATTTTCTATAAATAATTCTAATCTTTATCTTTTATATTAAATAAGGTTGTTTTTTGTTATCTCCTTAGCATGATTAATCATTAAAAACTACTATACGCCCGATTTATTCTTAGTGGAAACAAGCCAATTATCAACCAACCGCGTCTTTTTAATGGCACACGGCTTACAGTGAAAAAAATTACTGAACAATGTGACCGAAGCAACCATTCCAAAGGGAAAATATTAAGGAGAAGATGTGTTGATACATGGTTGATACCTCGCATTCCAATGGTACCAACTGACGTACCATTTGAATTTAAACGATTGCAATTTCCAGTGCGGCTTGCTTTCGCTATGACCATAAATAAATCCCAGGGTCAGTCTTTGAGTGTTTGCGGCGTTAATCTTTAAAACCCATGCTTCTCTCATGGACAGTTGCATGTTGCCTTCTCCCGCATTGGAAAACCGTCAGCTTTATTTGTTTACGCACCAGATAACCAAACAAAAAATATAGTGTACCACAAATGATTACAATAAAAATATCATCACATTATTAATAATGGACCGTGCACAAACTACGTGGCTCGGTCCAGGGGGGGGGGGTTAGCTGAAAGGCTACGCTGGGCTACGTGGGGGGAGGGGGGGTTCCAAGCCAGGCCACATAGCTTTCCTTTCATAACATTTTTCACAGTTAAAATGAGGAACTGAACACACAACAGCATATGAATATTTATTTCAATCAGTTAATTATCTCCGTATGTAATTTACAATAGTCTGACAAGAGAAAACAGTACAAAATGTCTACTGGAATCAAAAGGGAAAAAAGCTACGAGTTACGTGGGGGGGGGGGGGTAGAGGCAAAAGCCACGTAGGGCTACGTGGGGGGGAGGGGGGGGTTCACAGGAGGCCAAAATGGAGCTACGTGGTTTATGCACGCTCCCTAAACGTCTTGCAGTGTATGAAATAGAAAACTTATTTTTGTTAGTAATCGTTGTGTATTATTGAGACGTTAAATCAAGTGATCACTCCGTAATACGTTTTATTTATTTATTTTTTGTATTGGACTACGATAGGACAATAACTTTTGACAGAAAGAAATCTGTCGGGGCAGCTAGTACTTAATACAATTCCTTGAGCTACTCTCTAATAAGAAACTTACAAAATTTGATCCACTGAGATAAAATTATAATGTGTGGTACTAATATATAAATACTTTTACATAGTAAAAATATTTTCATATTGCCTTGGTTCACATCTTACCATCAAGAAAATCAGTTTAAATGGATGATAATAGTCACATCCCATCTTCAGACTTAATTTATATGCAAAATACATTACAAAAAAATCCATTTGTGCATCAACAATTGTAACTTAAAACAAACACTAAGACATGGAGACCTCAGTATTCATTTTTGAACAATATCCTCAAAGGTAAAATAATTTAAATTTCTATATATTAACAGACTTTTAGTAAGCAACTTCAGTTTCTTATTCGAAGGACAAACTTAGTACGGAGCCTATTGCAATATTATAATTCCAAAAATCGATACACTCTTTAATTTTGTTTTTCCTCTTGGCTCTTATCAGTTCAACACAGATTCTCCACTTAATTATTTTAATAAAAACAGTCTTATAATTAACAGTAAAAATATTGTTTAAGTGACCAGATGTAACACCTGTAAATTGTAGACAGACACAAGGTTACATAAAAAATACAGAGTGAGTTTTGCGTATTCTCATTATTGGAACACAGAACATCTAAAACGTTGCTCGGAGGTGCAGTAACTAATATGCTCTGGAGGAGGATATGTATTAAGCTCTAGATGTCAGATGTTTGATGACACGCTAGAAACGTATGGTTCGTCGTGCCCTCTGTTTAGCGCCAAGGGCAAAGATTATCGTTTCTCATGTTCCACTGGTGTAGTTTTACAGGAGTCGCAAGGCTCTCGTTTAGGAAACGCCAGACTATATCCGAATCAAGGTTGTTGCGCAGTTTTCTATACAAATTTGACCAGTTTAACCGGCCATTCACATAAACGATGCCTCGATGTAGTATCGTAGCTGGTTTTAATGCCACTAATAATATTTCATAGAGTTTTTTCCTGCTCGATTGAAGATTCACCCACTCTTCGTTGAAATAGACGAAGAAGCTTGGCTTTGTAATTTCTGAGGTCACATTTACAGACATCAAGTTGTCTGCAAAATTGGTTTTCACGCGGAGGTAGTTTGAGCATAGCCGTCTTCTTGTAGGAATTGTCAAGTCTAATTGGTTTATAATTTGTATGCTTGGCTTCCAAGACGCGTCTCCTGTCAGCAAATGTCCGAATACCTCAGCGCCTATTTGTCACCATTCTGGAATGAAGAGTGTAGATGGAAAGTGGATGGCGTTCCAAAGAGTCAATCGTCGGAGATCGGCAACTGTTTTAGGTTTGTTCATTGGCTTTGGTTTGGACTCATACAAAGTTTGTACTACCGATTTGTAGAAGGAATTCAGGCTGTGGAGATATGCTTCGCTTGGTGTTGTATGCATAAATAGTGTTACGTCATGTCTGTTCAGATTGGTTGACAAATTTAGTTGCAGGTAAAATGATATGTTTTTTTCTGCTTCTTCCTTTATGACGTTATTTACTAGTGTTTCAATAAACTTCATTGGAAACGTTCTTATTTTTGCTCCCAAATGTGTTAGTCCTATTCCACCGTTGCGGTTATTAGAGCGGACGATATCTTGACTTAGCCATTGTTTTCCAGTCCGCAAGAAGTCGAGGAACAGATGATGAAGTTGACGTACAAAGACTTCAGGTGGTTGAAGTACGGAGCAGACACACTAACTTTGACCCAAGAAGTAGGTTGATTAATATCTTCCTCCCCCGTAGAGACGTGATGGGGTAGAGCCGATTAAATCTTTCAATGCACGATTTTATTTTTCTCTGGAGTTTTTCTCAGTTGTTTTGGTCATAGTCTTCTGTATTTCCAAAGTGGATGCCCAGTAGTTTCATACCATCGCGCTTCCACGTAATGTTGTGAGGCGTATCTGTTCTGGAGATCCATGAACTAGAGAAAAGACCTTCAGATTTTCCGTAGTTGAGGCATGCTCCCGAGGCCATACCGTATGTATTGTAAGTTCTTTGCAGTTCCAGTATTCCTTCATTATCTATTAGGAAAACTATGACGTCGTCAGCATATGCTGATACGATTAACGGACGATGACACCTTGGAATTTGCAATTCCCAAGTACGTAAGCGGCGTCGACATAGAGCTAACAACGGTTCAATGGACATTGTAAAAAGTATTCCAGAAAGTGGTTCACCCTGCCTTATCCCACGTGTAACTTCCACTGGTGCTAGCATTTATTATTTTGGATTTATTATTTTGTGTAGAACAGCCGAGATTCGTTTAGCAATAACCTGTGCTATTACTTTGTAGTCGACGTTTAGCAACGAAATGGGTCGCCAGTTGCCAAGTTGAGAGAGGTCTCCTTTCTTGTGTATTAAAACCAGAACTGCCTTCTGCATCGAGAACGGATGAATATGCTTGGAGAGAGCGAAGTCTACTACTGTTTTAAACATGGCAGATATTGAACGCCAAAGGGCTTTATAAAATTCCGCAGTTAAACCGTCAAATCCTGGTGCTTTCTTATTTTTTTTCCCTAAGTGCATTAGTGAGTAAGTCAATGGTTATATCGTCGGGGAGAAACTCTTGGTCTTCAGTCTCCAGTTCCGGTAGGGACGAAAATAGATCCGGAACATCTAGGCTAGTATTATTACTCTTTGAGTATATCTGGACGAAATGGCTTCTCACGTGAGTGTTGATGGCAGTTTGGTAAGCAATGATAGTATTGTTGATTAATAGAGTTCGAATTGGCATTTTTTGTTTTTTCTCTCTTTCTAAGCGAAAGAAGAAAGCAGTTGGCAAATTTCCATCGTTGATGTATGTGGCTTCTTTCAAGGCAGCTTCTTCGGAAGCTCGCTGTCCATAGTGTTTTTTTAATTTGTCTTTAATAGCTTCTATTTCATTCTTCTCTGTTTCTGATAGTATCACTTTATTAATATTGTGCATAAAACGCCGTTCCAAGAGCTTCACTTGATCACGCCGTTGTTGGGTAATCACTTTGGGATAGTCCTGGGTGACTGATTTAATTTCTCCCTTAAGCTCGTCCCAGATTCGCAGCACTGAATCATTACAAGATTGGATTTTAGTCTTGTATGCTGAAATAATTTTTTCGATCATTATCTTGAAGCATTCATCCTCTAGAAGGGTATTATTAAATCTCCAATATGGAGATTTCATTCCATTTTGAGACACCCTGAAATAAAATATTTCTGCACAATGGTCAGAAAAGGTAGGTAAAATTTCACTGCTGTAGGTGCTGGTTAACCAACTTCTCTTGATATAGAACCTGTCTATTCTGGACCGTGGCTTAGAAGCATGCGTACCTTCGTATGTGTATCCAGCTATACCAGAATGATGATGCCGCCAGATATCCTCCATTCGAAATCCATCAAGAGATTTCTTAGAATACTAGCGAATACTGTTCTGAGCTGCTTCTGCATACCCAGGATAGATGATTTGCTGGTTTTCAAAATTTCCAACGATGGTGACAATTAGCGTTCCATTTGCTGCATGTGTGCTCGGATTTATGGCACAAGATATATGAGAGTAGAGAAAATGCCGGCAACTGCTTGTACATTTGTTTCTTTTAAAAATTAGTATTTGCGTTCTTGAGCGGTGTAGAAAGGACATAACCAATTTTTGTTTGTTTTTCGATGCTATGCCTCTTGCATTCAGCGTAGAAATCTCAAACATGGCGATGAGACAGAAGGTTTGTACAAAACAATCAGTAAGATATAATATGCTAGTTTTGTAATTCCCTGTCAAGCGCAGCTGCCATTATTTGCAGTCTACGCTAAATATTACTGTCTCTCACTTTTCCAATTTTTTTGTCTAGCATAGTCTGCATCGCAGGTATGTTCTTGGTGTATCGTTTCACTATCGGAAGAATTCTTGTGAAGTGCCTGCTAGCCTTTAAGAAGGAAAGAAATTCGTCTTCTGTAATCGGTTCATCTTCGTTACCCGTATCGCAGAGAGTACTTTCTAGAAGGGTAGAACCACACTCCGAAACACTATCGAAGTCATCAATTACGGTCTCTATAATGTCCAGGCTCTATTGCTTATCCTCAATTTCCATTGGGTAAGTCGGTGCTGGTACACTCGCTTTATGCCCTTTAGTAAGTTGTAAAGTTGTTGGTGTTTCAGTACTTTCGATTTCCCTTAATGATAGAGAAATTTAGTTTTTGTTTGATTGGTGTTCTTCTTGATTCGTTTTCTCAGCAGGTTGAGTTATGCTACTACACCGTTTTGTAATTTGACTTGGTTCAATACAGTTTTGTGCTGTAGATTCCTCCACAATCAATGATTCTAGGGATCGACGTCTGCGGTAATGCATTTTTGTCAACTTCAATGCCGTAGGCGAGTCACTGTCAGGTTTTTGGTGGGTTGTTTCAGTAGCAGATGGTGTCACCTTTCTCGGGAGTTGTACCGGTGAGATCTATAATTCTCCATCTACGGAAGGAGATACTTTCCTTGTGTTTAGCTGGGGGAAATTCTGAGTTAAGTTTTGCTCTACAACTATTTTCTTGCAATTCTTTATAACATGTCCTACCTATTCCCTGACACGCGTTACAAACTACATCGTCCATTGATATATAAATCATGTATGCAGTGCCATCGTGAGTAATTGTAACTGCCTTCCGAACATTGGATATGTCCTTGAAGATAAAGTGAGCCGTTCTTCTGAAACATTTTATGTGCGCACAACCAGGAATCCTTGAACGAGATGGAATTTCCCGAAATCTGCCTAGTAATTTTCCATATTTCATAATTATGTTAGCAATGGCGGCATTTGGAATAAAAGGATAAGAATTAGAAAAACCCGTGTAAATTCCATTTTGACTCGTCTTAACGGTGCAAAAAAAAAAAAAAAAAAAAAAAAAAAAAAAAAAAAAAAAAAAAAAAAAATAGTTTAAACAGTTATTCCTCCTTCTTGCACCAATTGATCCACATGTTTTTCAGATTTTAGAAAGACACATACAGAGCCACCACTGATTCGAGAAACATGAGTGATATTTCGAGCGCCAACAGATGCACTCACCCCAATAATGTAGTCGTCGATGTTGGTGTTTTCAACGTTGTCGATTATCACTGCCAGCTCAGCTGCTATGGCCACCGATGTTCGCTGTGTGAAGTTCTTGTTGTTGTTCCCTGTGGATTCGTTTCCTCGAGCGCCGTCAGCTGATTGCGCTCGAGTAAAATCTGCGAAACTTGTAGATGTTGATATCGCGGCCATCTTTCCGCTAACCTCCATGGTTTTAGCGAAATAATAAAAGCCGAATACTCGTCTTTCACGAGTTGGTTCACTACAATTTTGCATCAGTACAAAGATCAGATGAATACTTAATGAAAGTGCACCGATTATTTCAGTTTCAAGCTGTTTGACATTATAAAACTTTCACAGTTTACGAGCTCACAAAAACACATTCACTCACTGCCAAACGTGTTACAGATAGATAGTTAGATTTTTTTTGATTGTTGAATGATTCATTACACTTCCACAATACAAAACCAATATTAAGGCAGTGCACTAAAATCATAGTTTATACGATTCCATAGGCTACTCTCTAGTAAGATCATTACAAAATCTGAACCACTGAGATAAAATTATAATTTGTGGTACTAATATCAAAATTTTTTACATAGTAAAATATATTCATATTGCCTTGGTTCAAATATTATTAATCTGTATAGAATATCAGTTTCTCTGGATGATAATTGTCACATCACATCTTATAGTCAGGTACAGGTATACATACAACTAAATTTAATTGCAAACAGTATACAAGAAATACATTTGTGCTTCAACAATTGTAGCTTAGGACTAACACTACAAGACATGGACACTGCTCAGTAATCATTTTTGAACAATATCATAAAGGGAAATACCTTAAATTGTTATATACATATATATTCATTTATATCTTTTTATATAAACATGTATACATATTTGACAGTTTTTACATCTTTCCCCCCTACCCCTCATATTAGAATGATTATCATAGAAACAATCAACAACATACATACAACAAGTGTTCCTTAAAATCATTTGATGACGGAAATTCAGTAAGTAACTAACTACATCAATTCTGTTAAAACAACGTCTGCAGCTAATATTTATCAGTCAGTGGCTAATATAGTACATAGAGCATCCTTTTGCATCCAATAAGAATGAAAGTCCTTGAATTTATTCTTCCGTTTGTAACGAATCATATCCAGTTTCGTGCGCCAAGTCACACGTTGGATGAAGACATCGGTATAGTTCGTATAGTACTGTTTACTTAGTAGGCAAGAGTAATAAGTTCTGTAAATGGTTGAATTGGTAAGAATTATTATTTATACACTTAAAGTTGTTGCAGCGTCCCGTTTGGTACAACATAGCACGGTTAATATATTTTCACCTATCGTCAGTTCTAAAAGTTTACTGTACAGCTGTTGCACTAAGGTCCATAAGCCGATGGTTTTCCGCCATTTTAGAAACATATGTGCAGTATCGCCTACATCAGTGCACCACGGGCATTTGTCCTGCTCGCTCATGTTAGATTGATGTATTCTAAATGGTGTCATAACACTGTCGTGTAGAAAAAGCCAACAGATATCAGAGTCTAGACTGTTATTTGGGTAACTGTAGATGGCAGACAAGTTGATTTCACCATCCACAAAATCACTGTGTCTGCATGTTGATGTTGCAGGACGTAGAAAAATTAATTGTATTTGATAGATGTTGCATTAGGCAGTAGGAAATGGATTTTTTTTTCTCTGGTAATACCACCATAAATATTGATTTCATTGTTTGATTCGATGTTGCAATTGGAAAGAAATGGTCTCCAAAGTAACGCTTTACGGAAAGATAATTGGAGCATAGTCTCCTGCGCGTGGGAACGCTTAGATCAGCATTATTAAACAAGTCTGTGATTTGATTCCATGAGCCGTCATCCGTCAGTACTTGTCCCACAGTTTTAAATTCAGCAAACGCCAGTCATCATTAAATAAATTACTGGGAAGATATGTAGTATTCCATAGTGGCAGGCATTTCAAATCTTCAGTTATAATGAGTCTTCCTGATGGAAACGATGACATGTCTTGCCATGCCCGATTCACTGATGCCTAGAATGGATTTAGTTGACCACATTTTCTTACATCCATTGATATGCTCAAAAACACTGACGGTTGCAGGTTATCGTAATAGACTAAAAAATTAGATCTTTGTAGCATGGGTGCAATATCTTCTATATCTCCTCCATTTTCAATAAGATGCCTATATCTATGAAGGAATTTTATCCTGTAAGTTCTTAATCGTGACTCCAGGTGTACCAGTCCAATTCCTCCTCGATTTATGGAAGCAAAAACAATGTCCTGATTTAACCGATGTTTGCCTGTCCAAACGAAGTTTAAAAGAATTTTGTTAATTGCATCTACAAATCCATTTGGGGGTTGTAAAACTGAGCATGCGTACACCATTTTGGCACCTATGAGTTGATTAATTATTATTTTCCTACCTCTTAGTGAATTGATATGGCGAAATCGTTTACAGCGTTCAGAGCAGGTTCTTACTTTGTTGATGAGTATGTCCCAATTTTGTTGAGAGTAGCATTTCGTAATGCCGAAATGAACACCAAGATACTTTATTCCGTCCGTTTTCAATTCTAGGTTTAATGGTCTGCCTTTCCTCATGTTCCATTTTCCTAGAAAGAGACCAGTTGATTTTTTGTAATTTAGACATGACCCAGATGCTGAAGCATATATATTGTATGTTTGTTGGAATTCACGAAACCCTTCATTTTCTGTAATGAACACAGCCACCTCGTCAGCGTAAGCCGATACAACAAGCGGTCTCATTGACATTTCGACCGGAGAGCCCCATTTGCTAACATGTCTTCTGCATAGAGGTAATAATGGTTCTATAGAAACTGTAAACAAGACTCCTGATAATGGGTCTCCTTGTCGCACTCCTCTTGTTAACTGGAACGGAGCTAGTATATAGTTCCCCATTCGTACCAGATAGATAGATAGTTTTTTCTTTTTTTTTATTTATTTGTTGGTTGAATGTTTCATTACACTTCCACAATATAAAAACCAATATTAAGACAGTGCAATAAAGTCACAGTTTATACAGTTCCTTCAGTTACTCTCTAATAAGAACATTACAAAATCTTAACCACTGAAATAAAATTATAATGTGTGGTACTAACATCACAATTCTTTTACATAGTAAACAAATTTTCATATTGCATTCGTTCAAATCTTACCTATAAAAAAATATCAGTTTCACTGGATGATAATAGTCACATCACATCTTATACTCAGGTACTGGTGTACTTACAACTATGCCAACTACATTACAAAAAATACATTTGTGCTTCAACAACTGTAGCTTAAGACACAAGATTTACAAGACATGGAGACTGCTCAGTAATCATTTTTTGAACAAATGTTAAAAGGAAAAATACTTTAAATTTCTACATATTAACAGACTATTAGTAAGCAACTTCAGTGAAGGACACATTTAGTACTGAGCCTATTGCATTATTATAGTTCCAAAAATTGGTACACTCTTTAATTTTATTTCTCCTTTTCGATCTTATCAGTTCAAAACAGATTCTTCACTTAATTCTTTTAATAAAAACACACTAATAATTAACACTAAAAATATTGTTCTTAAGTGACCATATGTAACATCTGTAAATTGTAGACAGACACAAGGTAACATAAAAAATACAGAGTGAGTTTTTCGTATTCTGATTATTTGAACACAGAACTTCTAAAACGTTGCTCAGTGTTGCAGTGCCTAATATGCTATCGAGGAGCATATATATTATTCTCCAGATGTCAGATGTTTGATGACACTCGAGAAACATGTGTTTCATCGTGCCCTCTGTTTGACACCAAGGGCAAAGATTATCATTTCTCATATTCCACTGGTGTAGTTTTACTGGCGTCGCAAGGCTCTCGTTGAGGAAGCGCCAGACTATTTCCGAGTCAAGGCTGTTACACGGTTTTCTATACAAATTTGACCAGTTTATTCGTCCATTGACATAAACGCTGGTTCGGTGTAAAGTCGTAACTGGTTTTAATGTAGCTAGAATTATTTCATACAGTTTCTTCCTGCTAGATGGAAGTTTCACCCACTCTGCGCTGAAAAAGACTAAGAAGCTTGGCCTCGTTATTTCTGAGGTCACAGTTACTGGCATCAAGTGATCTGCAAAATAGGTTTTCACGCGGAGGTAGTTTGAGCATAGCCGTCGTGTTGTAGGAATTTTCAAGTCTGCTTGATTCATAATTAGTGTGATTGGCTTCCAAGATGCATCTGTTGTCAGTAAATCTCCGACCAACTCAGCGCCTATATGTCGCCATTCTGGAATAAAGAGTGTAGATGGACAGTGGATGGCGTTCCAAAGAGGCAATCGACGAAGATCGGCAACTGTTTCAGGTTTGTTCATTGGCTTTGGTCTGGACTCATGCCATGTTTGTACGACCGATTTGTAGTAGAAATTCAGGCTGTGGAGATATGTTTCGCTTGGCGTTGTATGCATAGATAGATAGATAGACAGACAGACAGACAGATTGACAGATAGACAGATAGACAGACAGATAGATAGATAGATAGATAGATAGATAGATAGATAGATAGATAGATAGATAGATAGATAGATAGATAGATAGATAGATAGATAGATAGATAGATAGATAGATAGATAGATAGATAGATAGATAGATAGATAGATAGATAGATAGATAGATAGATAGATAGATAGATAGATAGATAGATAGATAGATAGATAGATAGATAGATAGATAGATAGATAGATAGATAGATAGATAGATAGATAGATAGATAGATAGATAGATAGATAGATAGATAGATAAATAGATAGATAGATTTTTTTTTTTTTTATTTGATGGTTGAATGTTTCATTACACTTCCACAATACAAAAACCAATATTAACACAGTGCAATAAAGTCATAGTTTATAGAATTCCTTCAGTTACTCTCTAAGAGGAATATTACAAAATCTTAACCACTAAAATAAAATTATAATGTATGGTACTAACATCACAATTCCTCTTACATAGTAAAAATATTTTCATATTGCCTTAGTTCAAATCTTACCTATAAAAAATACCAGTTTCTCTTGATGATAATAGTCTCATCACATCTTATACTCAGGTACAGGTGTACTTACAACTTCATTTATATGCCAACTACATTACAAAAATACATTTGTGCTTCAAACATTGTAGCTTAAGAGACAAGACTTTCATGACATGGAGACTGCTCAGTAATAATTTTTGAACAATATGTTAAAAGTAATAATACTTTTAGTTTCTACATGTTAACAGACTTTTAGTAAGCAACTTCAGTGAAAGACACATTTAGTACAGAGCCTAATGCATTATTATAGTTCCAAAAATCGGTACACTCTTTAATTTTATTTCTCCTTTTCGCTCTTATCAGTTCAACACAGATTCTCCACTTAATTCTTTTAATAAAAACAGCCTTATAATTAACAGTAAAAATATTGTTTTTAAG
Organism: Vandiemenella viatica; assembly: GCA_031002005.1. Taxonomy (NCBI): domain Eukaryota; kingdom Metazoa; phylum Arthropoda; class Insecta; order Orthoptera; family Morabidae; genus Vandiemenella; species Vandiemenella viatica. Next base: position 12,061 of record JARYHS010010732.1, on the reverse strand, counting down.
TGACCAGATGTAGCATCTGTAAATTGTAGACAGACACAAGGTTACATAAAAAATACAGAGTGAGTTTTTCGTAGTCTGATTATTTGAACACAGAACATCTAAAACGTTGCTCGGAGGTGCAGTACCTAATATGCTCTGGAGGAGCATATATATTAGTCTCCAGATGTCAGATGTTTGATGACACTCGAGAAACATGTGTTTCATCGTGCCCTCTGTTTGACACCAAGGGCAAAGATTATTGTTTCTCATATTCCACTGGTGTAGTTTTACTGGCGTCGCAAGGCTCTCGTTGAGGAAGCGCCAGACTATATCCGAATCAAGGCTGTTACACGGTTTTCTATACAAATTTGACCAGTTTATTCGTCCATTCACATAAACGCTGGTTCGGTGAAATGTCGTAACTGGTTTTAAAGTTGCTAGAATTATTTCATACAGATTCTTCCTGCTAGATGGAAGTTTCACCCACTCTTCGTTGAAAAAGACTAAGAAGCTTGGCCTTGTAATTTCTGAGGTCACAGTTACTGGCATCAAGTGATCTGCAAAATAAGTTTTCACGCGGAGGTAGGTTGAGCATAGCCGTCGTCTTGTAGGAATTGTCAAGTCTGCTTGATTCATAATTAGTGTGATTGGCTTCCAAGATGCATCTGCTGTTAGTAAATCTCCGACCACCTCAGCGCCTATATGTCGCCATTCTGGAATAAAGAGTGTAGATGGAAAGTGGATGGCGTTCCAGAGAGGCAATCGTCGAAGATCGGCAACTGTTTCAGGTTTGTTCATTGGCTTTGGTTTGGACTCATGCCATGTTTGTACGACCGATTTGTAGTAGGGATTCAGGCTGTGGAGATATGCTTCGCTCGGCGTTGTATGCATAAATAGTGTTACGTCATCGTTCGGATTGGTTCCCAAATTTAGTTGCGCCAAATAAAATGATATGTTCTTTTCTTCTTCTTCCATTTGGTTGTTGTTTACTAGTGTTTCAATAAACTTCATTCGAAACGTTCTAATGTTTGCTCCCAAATGTGTTAGTCCTATTCCACCGTTGCGGGTATTAGAGAAGACGACATCTTGACTTAGCCAATGTTTTCCAGTCCACAAAAAGTCTAGGAACAGAAGATGAAGCTGACGTACAAAGACTTCAGGTGGTTGAAGTACGGAGCAGGCATACACTAACTTTGACCCAAGTAATTGGTTGATTAATATCTTCCTCACCCGTAGTGACGTGATGGGGTAGAGACGTTTCCATCTTTCAACGCAAGTTTTTATTTTTCTCTGGAGATTTTCCCAGTTGTTTTGGTGATAGTCTTCTGCATTTCCAAAGTGGATGCCCAGTAGTTTCATACCATCGCGCTTCCACGTAATGTTGAGAGGCGTATCTGTTCTGGAGATCCATAAACCAGAGAAAAGACCTTCAGATTTTCCGTAGTTGAGGCATGCTCCCGAGGCCTTACCGTATATATCGTAAGTTCTTTTCAGTTCCAGTATTCCTTCATTATCCGTTAAGAAAACTGTGACGTCGTCAGCATATGCTGATACGACTAATGGCCGTGGAGACCTTGGTATTTGCAATCCCCAATTACGTAGGCGGCGTCGACATAGAGCTAATAATGGTTCAATGGATATTGTAAAAAGTATTCCAGAAAGTGGGTCACCCTGCCTTATCCCACGTGTAACTTCCACTGGTGCTAGCATACTGTTCCCCATTCGTATAAGACATTTTGCGTTTGTGTACAACGTTTTGATGTTACTTATTATTTCCTGAGGGAATTTTAAAATCTGCATCAGATGAAATAGGTAGATGTGGTCAACACGATCAAAAGCACCTGCTTGATCGAGCGAAATTGTTGCTAACGGTAGCTGTTGTTTGTTGCACATATGAAGCACATCTCGGAAAAGGTGTAGGTTTGTCAGAATTGACCTGTTGGGGATGCAGTATGTCTGGTCGGGATTGATTATTTTGTGAAGAACAGCCGAGATTCGTTTAGCAATAGCCTTTGCTATTACTTTGTAGTCGACGTTTAGCAACGAAATGGGTCGCCAATTGCCAAGTTGAGAGAGGTCTCCTTTCTTGGGTATTAATACCAAAACTGCCTTCTGCATCGAGAACGGAAGAGTATGCTTGGAGAGAGCGAAGTCTACTACTGTTTTAAACATGGCAGATATTGAACGCCAAAAGGTTTTATAAAATTCCGGCGTTAAACCGTCAAATCCTGGTGCTTTATCATTTTTTGTTTCCTTAAGTGCATTAGTCAATTCGTCAATGGTTATTTCGTCGCGGAGAAAATCTTGGTCTTCAGTCTCCAGTTCCGGTAAGGATGAAAATAAATCCGGAACATCTAGGCTAGTATTATTACTCTTTGAGTATAACTGGACGAAATGGCTTCTCACATGAGCGTTGATGACAGTTTGGTCGGCAACGATACTGTTGTTGATTAAAAGAGTTCGAATAGGTATTTTTTGTTTTTTCTCTCTTTCTAAGCGAAAGAAGAAGGCAGTGGGCGAGTTTCCATCGTTGATGTATGTGGCTTCTTTCAAGGCAGCTTCTTCGGAAGCTCGCTGTCCGTAGTGTTTTTTTAGTGTATCTTTAATAGCTTCAATCTCATTCTTCTCCGTTTCTGATAGTATGTCTTTATTAATATTGTGCATAAAACGCCGTTCCAACTGCTTTACCTGATCACGCTGTTGTTGGGTAATCACTTTTGTATAATCCTGTGTGACTAATTTAATTTCTGCTTTAAACTCGTCCCAGATTCGCAGAACTGAATCATTACGAAGTTGAATTTTTGTCTTGTATGCAGTAATAATATTTTCGATCATTTCCTTGAAGCATTCATCCTCTAGGAGGGTATTATTAAATCTCCAATATGGAGATTTCATTCCATTTTGAGCTGTTCTGAAATAAAACAGTACTGCACAATGGTCAGAAAAGGTAGGTAGAATTTGACTGTTGTAGGTGTTGGTTAACCACCTCCTCTTGATATAGAACCTGTCTAATCTGGACCTTGGTTTAGAAGCGTGCGTACCCACGTATGTATATCCAGCTATACCAGGATGATGATGCCGCCAAATATCCTCCAATTCGAAATCCATCAGGAGCTTTCTTAGAGTACTGGACAGTACTGTTTTCCTTTCAATGTAAGGAGTTCTGTCTATATTATCGGTGGTGACGTTCCAGTCACCGCCAATTATGACCATATCCATCGCGTCAAGTGATCTCAGGAAGCATTTAATACAGTTGAGTACTTGATTAGCCGTTTGGAGACAGTGAGGAAGGTAGACATTAATTAAGTGTGTCTTTTGTCCTGACAAATTTAACTGCCCTGCTTGTGCGTAGCCAGGATAGATGATCTGCTGGTTTTTCGAAATTTCCAACGCTGCTGACAATTAGCGTTCCGCTGGATGCGTGTGTGCTCGGATTGATGGCACAAGATAGATGTGAATAGAGAAAACTGCCGGAAGCTGCTCCAATATTTGTTTCTTGTAAAAATAGGATTTGCGTTCTTGAGCGGTGTAAAAAGGACATAACCAATTGTTGTTTGTTTTCCGATGCTATGCCTCTTACATTCAGCGTAGCAATCTTAAACATGACAATGAGACAATTGTTTTATTCAATATTGAGTTCTTTCTCTAACGCTGCCGATATTCTTTGCAGCCTACGTTTGAGATTTATATCTCTAACCTTTGTCAGTCGTTTTTCTAACATTGTTTGCATACCGGTATAGTTTCTAGTGTAGCGTTTCACAATTGGTAAATTTTTGTGAAATGTCTACTTGACTTTAAGAAAGCGAGAAATTCTTCCCGGTGATTGGATCATCTTCAGCTCCTGTAATGCTAAAAGCAGACTCAGAGATGGTAGATGCCGTATCGGAGATAGAATCAAAGTTTTCTGTAGGAACAGTGAAATTCGTTTCCATAACTTCACTGTTTTCTTGGGCTTCCGTGACTACAGTTTCGGAGGAGCACTGTACATCGGCTTCAATGTTGCAGTTTTCCGTTTCCTCGTGTTTAGTAACGGTAACGTCACTTTTCCTGTTGCTGGTGTCTGCATCTTGATCATCCTGTACTTCCTTATGTAGCGAGGAGGAAACTGATTCTCGCTTTTGTTCTGTGCGATCTTTCTTCTGTCGAAATGCTGTGCTGTTATAGGAAGCACAGTTTTCTCATTGCAAGCTATGGTTTCCACTGCTTCGTCTGTTGAGTCAGTAACCATTGGCATCTGGTTAGTTGAAACTGCTGTAACTACTTTCAATGGATCAGTAGGTTTTACAGTGCTTTTTTTTTGAAGAGGCGGGAAAGAATTGGTTTCCATAATGTCTGTGAAGACTGTTTTCTTACAATTTTTTTTTACGTGTCCTACGCCTTGACAGGCATTACAAATCACTTCGTCCATAGACAAATAAACAGTATACAATGCACCATCGACAGGTATAACAATTGATTTAGGAACTTTAGACAAATCTTCAAAAATAAATTGAGCAGTTCTGCGGAACGATTTGATATGGCTACAACCGGGTATTTTAGATCCAGAAGGTATTTCTCTAAAACGACCAAGCAGTTTTCCATATTTGGCCATTTTGTTTTGTATGCTTATGTTTGATATGAATGGGAATGCGTTCGAGAACACAACTCGCGTACTTGCCACTTTGAATCTACGAACCTGAGCGTAGTAAATTTGTCGAATTGTTATACCGCCTTCTTGCACTAATCGTTCGACATGGGTACCAGATCGAAGAAACATACACACATTTCCTCCAGGAATTCGTGAAACATGTGTTATATTTTGCCCACCAACGAGCTCACTTACCCCTTGTAGGTAATCATCGATTGTGGTATTTTCAATGTTGTCAATAATTACTGCTAATTCAGCAGCACTGCTAGTTGGCGTGTTGTCGGTTGTCTGCGATAGGTTGGTAGTGGCTGCGCCGTCAGTTGTTTGTGCCCGCATAGCATCTGCGTAGCTTGTTGATGTTGACATAATCAGCCATGTTTCCGCTAACCTCCAAGGTTAAGCGAAATAATAAAAGCCGAATACTCGGCTTTCACGAGTTGGTTCACTACACTTTATGCACCAGTAGAAACATCAGATGAATACTGAGAGACAGTGCACCAATTATTATCAGTTTCACACTGTTTTACACTATAAAACTTTCACAGTTTACGAGCTCACAAAAACACGTTCACTCACTGCCAAAGATGATAGATAGATAGATAGATAGATAGATAGATAGATAGATAGATAGATAGATAGATAGATAGATAGATAGATAGATAGATAGATAGATAGATAGATAGATAGATAGATTTTTTTTTTTTTTTTTTATTTGATGGTTGAATGTTTCATTACATTTTCCACAGTACAAAATCCAATATTAAGGCAGTGCAATAAAATCATAGCTTATACAAGTCCTTGATCTACACTCTAATAATAACATATCAAAATCTGAACCACTGACAGAAAATTATAATGTGTGATAAATTTATATTCTTTTACATAGTAAAAATATTTTCACATTGCCTTGGTTCACATCTTACCAGTAAATAATATCAGTTTCACTGGATGATGATAGTCACATCACATCTAATACTCAGGTACAGGTATACTTACAACTTAATTTATATGCATTACAAAAAAATACATTTGTGCTTTAACAACTGTAGCTTAAAACTAACACTGCAAGACATGGAGAATACTCAGCATTCATTTTTGAACAATATCTTCAAAGGTAAAATACATTAAAGTTCCATTTATTAACAGACTTTCAGTTAGCAACTTTAGTTTCTTATTCGAAGGACATTCTTAGAACTGAGCCCATTGCATTATTATAGTTCCAAAAATCGGTACACTCTTTAATTTTATTTCTCCTCTTTGCTCTTATTAGTTCAACACAGATTCTCCATTTAATTCTTTTAATAAAAACAGACTTATAATTAACAGTAAAAATATTGTTTTTAAGTGACCAGATATAACACCTGTAAATTGTAGACAGACACAAGGTTACATAAAAAATACAGAGTGAGTTTTGCGTATTCTGATTATTTGTACACAGAACATCTAAAACGTTGCTCGGTGGTGCAGTACCTAATATGCTCTGGAGGAGGATATGTATTAACCTCCAGATGTCAGATGTTTGATGACACTCGAGAAACATATGTTTCATCGTACCCTCTGTTTGACACCAAGGGCAAAGATTATCGGTTCTCATATTCCACTGGTGTAGTTTTACTGGCGTCGCAAGGCTCTCGTTGAGGAAGCGCCAGACTATATCCGAATCAAGGCTGTTGCACGGTTTTCTATACAAATTTGACCAGTTTATTCGGCCATTCACGTAAACGCTGCTTCGGTGTAATGTCGAAGCTGGTTTTAATGCTGCTAGTAATATTTCATAGAGTTTCTTCCTGCTAGATGGAATTTTCACCCACTCTTCGTTGAAACAGACTAAGAAGCTTGGCCTTGTAATTTCTGAGGACACAATTACTGGCATCAAGTGATCTGCAAAATAGGTTTTCACGCGGAGGTAGTTTGAGCATAGACGTCGTCTTGTAGGAATTGTCAAGTCTGCGTGGTTTATAATTAGTGTGATTGGCTTCCAAGATGCATTTGCTGTCAGTAAGTCTCCGACCACCTCAGCGCCTATATGTCGCCACTCTGGAATAAAGAGTGTCGATGGAAAGTGGATGGCGTTCCAAAGAGGCAATCGTCGAAGATCGGCAACTGTTTCAGGTTTGTTCATTGGCTTTGGTTTGGACTCATTCCAAGTTTGTACGACCGATTTGTAGAAGGAATTCAGGCTGTGGAGATATGCTTCGCTTGGCGTTGTATGCATAAATAGTGTTACGTCATCGTTCGGATTGGTTCCCAAATTTAGTTGCGCCAAATAAAATGATATGTTCTTTTCCGCTTCTTCCATTTGGTTGTTGTTTACTAGTGTTTCAATAAACTTCATTCGAAACGTTCTAATTTTTGCTCCCAAATGTGTTAGACCTATTCCACCGTTGCGGGTATTAGAGAAGACGACATCTTGACTTAGCCAGTGTTTTCCAGTCCACAAGAAGTCTAGGAACAGAAGATGAAGTTGGCGTACAAAGACTTCGGGCGGTTGAAGTACGGAGCAGGCATACACTAACTTTGACCCAAGTAATTGGTTGATTAATATCTTCCTCCCCCGCAGTGACGTGATGGGGTAAAGGCGTTTCCATCTTTCAACACAAGTTTTTATTTTTCTCTGAAGATTTTCCCAGTTGTTTTGGTCATAGTCTTCTGCATTTCCAAAGTGGATGCCCAGTAGTTTCATACCATCGCGCTTCCAGGTAATGTTGAGAGGCGTATCTGTTCTGGAGATCCATGAACCTGATAAAAGACCTTCAGATTTTCGGTAGTTGAGGCATGCTCCAGATGCCTTACCGTATATATTGTAAGTTCTTTGCAGTTCCAGGATTCCTTCATTATCTGTTAAGAAAACAGTGACGTCGTCAGCATATGCTGATACGACTAACGGACGAGGGGACCTTGGTATTTGCAATCCCCAATTACGTAGGCGGCGTCGACATAGAGCTAATAATGGTTCAATGGATATTGTAAAAAGTATTCCAGAAAGTGGGTCACCCTGCCTTATCCCACGTGTAACTTCCACTGGTGCAGCATACTGTTCCCCATTCGTATAAGACATTTGGCGTTGGTGTACAACGTTTTGATGTTACTTATTATTTCCTGAGGGAATTTTAAAATCTGCATCACATGAAATAGGTAGATGTGGTCAACACGATCAAAAGCACCTGCTTGATCGAGCGAAATTGTTGCTAACGGTAGCTGTTGTTTGTTGCACATATGAAGCACATCTCGGAAAAGGTGTAGGTTTGTCAGAATTGACCTGTTGGGGATGCAGTATGTCTGGTCCGGATTTATTATTTTGTAAAGAACAGCCGAGATTCGTTTAGCAATAGCCTTTGCTATTACTTTGTAGTCGACGTTTAGCAACGAAATGGGTCGCCAGTTGCCAAGTTGAGAGAGGTCTCCTTTCTTGGGTATTAAAACCAAAACTGCCTTCTGCATCGAGAACGGAAGAGTATGCTTGGAGAGAGCGAAGTCTACTACTGTTTTAAACATGGCAGATATTGAACGCCAAAAGGCTTTATAAAATTCCGGCGTTAAACCGTCAAATCCTGGTGCTTTCTCATTTTTTGTTTCCTTAAGTGCATTAGTCAATTCGTCAATGGTTATTTCGTCGCGGAGAAAATCTTGATCTTCAGTCTCCAGTTCCGGTAGGGATGAAAATAGATCCGGAACATCTAGGCTAGTATTATTACTCTTTGAGTATAACTGGACGAAATGGCTTCTCACATGAGCGTTGATGACAGTTTGGTCGGCCACGATACTGTTGTTGATTAATAGAGTTCGAATAGGTATTTTTTGTTTTCTCTCTCTTTCTAAGCGAAAGAAGAAGGCAGTGGGCGAGTTTCCATCGTTGATGTATGTGGCTTCTTTCAAGGCAGCTTCTTCGGAAGCTCGCTGTCCGTAGTGTTTTTTTAGTGTGTCTTTAATAGCTTCAATCTCATTCTTCTCCGTTTCTGATAGTATGTCTTTATTAATATTGTGCATAAAACGCCGTTCCAACTGCTTCACTTGATCACGCTGTTGTTGGGTAATCACTTTTGTGTAGTCCTGTGTGACTAATTTAATTTCTTCTTTAAACTCGTCCCAGATTTGCAGTACTGAATCATTACGAAGTTGGATTTTTGTCTTGTATGCAGTAATAATATTTTCGATCATTTCCTTGAAGCATTCATCCTCCAGGAGGGTATTATTAAATCTCCAATATGGAGATTTCATTCCATTTTGAGCTGTTCTGAAATAAAACAGTACTGCACAATGGTCAGAAAATGTAGGTAGAATTTGACTGTTGTAGGTGTTGGTTAACCACCTCCTCTTGATATAGAACCTGTCTAATCTGGACCTTGGCTTAGAAGCGTGCGTACCCACGTATGTATATCCAGCTATACCAGGATGATGATGCCGCCAAATATCCTCGAATTCGAAATCCATCAGGAGCTTTCTTAGAGTACTGGACAGTACTGTTTTCCTTTCAATGAAAGGAGTTCTGTCTATATTATCGGTGGTGACGTTCCAGTCACCGCCAATTATGACAATATCCATCGCGTCAAGTGATCTCAGGAAACATTTAATACAGTTGAGTACTTGATTAGCCGTTTGGAGACAGTGAGGAAGGTAGACATTAATTAAGTGTGTCTTTTGTCCTGACAAGTTTAACTGCACTGCTTGTGCGTAGCCAGGATAGATGATCTGCTGGTTTTCGAAATTTCCAACGCTGGTGACAATTAGCGTTCCGCTGGATGCGTGTGTGCTCGGATTGATGGCACAAGATAGATGTGAATAGAGAAAACTGCCGGAAGCTGCTGCAATATTTGTTTCTTGTAAGAATAGGATTTGCGTTCTGGATCGGTGTAGAAAAGACATAACCAATTGTTGTTTGTTTTCCGATGCTATGCCTCTTGCATTCAGCGTAGCAATCTTAAACATGACAATGAGACACTTGTTTTATTCAATATTGAGTTCTTTCTCTAATGCTGCCGATATTCTTTGCAGCCTACGTTTGAGATTTATATCTCTAACCTTTGCCAGTCTTTTTTCTAACATTGTTTGCATACCGGTATAGTTTCTAGTGTAGCGTTTCACAATTGGTAATATTTTTGTGAAATGTCTACTTGACTTTAAGAAAGAGAGAAATTCTTCCTCGGTGATTGGATCATCTTCAGCTCCTGTACTGCTAAAAGCAGACTCAGAGATGGTAGATGCCGTATCGGAGATAGTATCAAAGTTTTCTGTAGGAACAGTGAAATTCGTTTCCATAACTTCAGTGTTCACTTGCGCTTCCGTGACTACAGTTTCGGAGCAGCACTGTACATCGGCTTCAATGTTGCAGTTTTCCGTTTCCTCGTGTTCAGTAACGGTAACGTCGCTTTTCCTGTTGCTAGTGTCTGTTTCTTGATCATCATGTACTTCCTTATGCAGCGAGGAGGAAACTGATACTGATTCTCGCTTTTGTTCTGTGCGATCTTTCCTTCTGTCGAAATGCTGTGCTGTTATAGGAAGCACAGTTTTCTCTTTGCAAGCTGTAGTTTCCACTACTTCCTCTACTGAGTCTGTAACCATTGGCACCTGGTTAGTAGATACTGCTGCAACTATTTTCAATGGATCAGTAGGTTTTTCAGTGCTTTTTTTAAGAGGCGGGAAAGAATTGGTCTCCATAAGATCTGTGAAGACTGTTTTCTTACAATTTTTTTTTACGTGTCCTACGCCTTGACAGGCGTTACAAATCACTTCGTCCATAGACAAATAAACAGTATACAATGCACCATCGACAGGTATAACAATTGATTTAGGAACTTTAGACAAGTCTTCAAAAATAAATTGAGCAGTTCTGCGGAACGATTTGATGTGGCTACAACCGGGTATTTTAGATCCAGAAGGTATTTCTCTAAAACGACCAAGCAGTTTTCCATATTTGGCCATTTTGTTTTGTATACTAATGTTGGATATGAATGGAAACGCGTTCGAGAACACAACTCGCGTACTTGCCACTTTGAATCTACGAACCTGAGCGTAGTAAATTTGTCGAATTGTTATACCGCCTTCTTGCACTAATCGTTCGACATGGGTACCAGATCGAAGAAACATACACACATTTCCTCCAGCAATTCGTGAAACATGGGTTATATTTTGCCCACCAACGAGCTCACTTACCCCTTGTAGGTAATCATCGATTGTGGTATTTTCAATGTTGTCAATAATTACTGCTAATTCAGCAGCACTGCTAGTTGGCGTGTTGTCAGTTGTCTGCGACAGGTTGGTAGTGGCTGCGCCGTCAGTTGTTTGTGCCCGCATAGCATCTGCGTAGCTTGTTGATGTTGACAAATCGGCCATGTTTCCGCTAACCTCCAAGGTTAAGCGAAAGAATAAAAGCCGAATACTCGGCTTTCACGAGTTGGTTCACTACACTTTATGCACCAGTACAAAGATCAGATGAATACTGAAAGACAGTGCACCAATTATATCAGTTTCACACTGTTTTACACTATAAAACTTTCACAGTTTACGAGCTCACAAATACACGTTCACTCACTGCCAAAGATGATAGATAGATAGATAGATAGATAGATAGATAGATAGATAGATAGATAGATAGATAGATATGTTCACTTTGATCCCATGTGAGAATAATCTCGGGATATGGAACAGTACATACACTTATTAGTAATGTCAATATTACTATATAATTGATAATATTATATATTGACAACAAGTTATTTATGACCCATTAGTACACTCCTGGAAATTGAAATAAGAACACATTGACGCCGGTGTGTAAGACCCACCATACTTGCTCCGGACACTACGAGAGGGCTGTACAAGCAATGATCAAACGCACGGCAAAGCGGACTCACCAGGAACAGCAGTGTTGGCCTTCGAAGGGCGCTAGCTGCGCAGCGGTTGGGCACCGCCGCAGTCAGTGTCAGCCAGTTTGCCGTGGCATACGGAGCTCCATTTCAGTCTTTAACACTGGTAGCATGCCGCGACAGCGTGTACGTGAACCGCATGTGCAGTTGACGGACTTTGAGCGAGGGCGTATAGTGGGCATGCGGGAGGCCGGGTGGACGTACCGCCGAATTGCTCAACATGTGGGGCGCGAGGTCTCCACAGTACATCGATGTTGTCGCCAGTGGCCGGCGGAAGGTGCACGTGCCCGTCGACCTGGGTCCGGACAGCAGCGACGCACAGACGCACGCCAAGACCGTCGCATCCTACGCAGTGCCGTAGGGGACCGCACCGCCACTTCCCGGCAAATTAGGGACACTGTTGCTCCTGGGGTATCAGAGAGGACCATTCGCAACCGTCTCCATGAAGCTGGGCTACGGTCCCGCGCACCGTTAGGTCGTCTTCCGCTCACGCCCCAACATCGTGCAGCCCGCCTCCAGTGGTGTCGCGACAGGCGTGTATGGAGGGACGAATGGAGACGTGTCGTCTTCAGTGATGAGAGTCGCTTCTGCC
>JARYHS010010731.1:0-50000 GCA_031002005.1 Vandiemenella viatica | reverse complement strand
ACCAAGACGGCCCCCTTCTGATAGACTTCCTGCAACACAGGACAGCAGTGAATGCCCACGTTACTCTCAAACCTTGACCACCGTTCGCCAAGCGATTAAATCAAGAGGACCAGGCAAGCTCACCCGTGGGGTGATTCTGTTCCATGACAGTGCAAGGCTTCATATGGCGAACACAATCACGGTAGTCTTGGCAGAAATTCAAGTGGGAGGTTCTCGGCCACCCTCCATACAGTCCAGACCTCTCTCGCTGCGATTACGCCATTTTTGGTCCCTAAAAAAGGCTCTGAGGGGCAAACGATTCACCTCGGACGACGACGTCAAGCAGTACGTGCGGAACCGGTTCACATCGCAGCCCCAGGAATTTTACGAGACAGCCATTCACCGTCTTGTGTCCCAGTGGGACAAGTGGCCAATACTTCTGAAATACACGTACTGGTTTCTGTTCTTAGGCCTCCGGCTCGTTACTTTTTGAACCAGCCTTATATGTGAAATTTTCTCGATCCACTGATTCTTTGAAACATCATAAAGAACGCCTTTTTAAAAAAAATTACTTTATGCTTCATGTATGGTAAGTCACCAGATTATTGCGTTTACTTTAGACAAACTGGAGAGGTGCATTGAACGAAAATGTGTGCGTGTTCCAGAAAACTATGCATAACGAATGGATGTAAGACATTGTTATCATTTCTGTTGACACAACAGTGAAAGCATGTCTTAGCAGATTCAATTACCGAATGTCCGATGAGTCCCTCATTTACAGAAATCTTTCTCGATATTTTTCTTTTTCCGAAATACGCATAGTGGAAGCTAGGTTAGGTGCTCATTTAGCGAAACTTAATTCTATGCTATGGAGGATATAAGGTTTTTTGTTTTTTCGATGTAATGTAACCTATTCAGATTATTACTTGTTGCTTCTAAATTTTACGAGTAATATTCTGCGGACACATAGAAGATGCTCCATCTAACTTTCCGGGAATAGTACGTCAGATCTACACTTTCGTAGAGATTAATATTATTATTTTGTGAGAATGCTTTCAATCTTACGGTCATTTTTATTCCAAACATCCGTCAACTTCATCATTAACTCATTATTACCAGATGTTCGTAACGCTCAAATCTTCGTTCCAAGAAGAATAGATAATCAAAAAGTTACTCACTGTAACGATAGAGATACAGTAGAAGTTTCCTGTGTCGTCATATTTATGTTGTTTTGGTCGGTTAAAATTCAGTTTAGTATCCCATTTTGCCTGAGCTAGAAATACTTTCGGCTTGTAACAGTTTGTCTCGGAACTAGTTTTTAAATACACTCGTAAACGATTTCTTGGTCCTCTTGCTAAATACCAATTATTTGTGCGTCGTCGGTGTATTAAAAATAATAGATATGGAGACTGCAAGAAAGAGAGAGATATAATGATAGTGTGAGCCGGGTGCGTACTCGATAGTGAGTGAGGGACTTTGCCCGCTTGTCTACGCCTGGTTCCGCTGACGGAATTACTACTTTATTGGTATTTAAGCTGCTGTGAAAACATTAGGACGCGATATTACCCTAAAATATAAGTTTTGCAGTCCCTCGTAACACCAAATTGCATCACACAAATCCTGAAAGAAAGCAAGTTTGCCCAAGCAGCACCTATTTTATAGCGTGCATTCTTTCACATCGGCAGGAAAGTCTCTTATGACAATTAATAATACAGCTCTACTACAGATGTGTTATCATAACTGTGACCGGAAATATGTATTTATGTTAAACCTCATAAATAGGAGATTTTAGTGGCTCTGATTAAATAATATTTACAGCTATTCGGCTGGCGTGATCCTCGGCATTCGCTTGGAGTGATTTGGGGAAACCATTGAAAAACCAAATCTGGATGCCCGGATGGGGATTCAAACCCACTTCCTCCCAAATGCGAGGTCAGAGCGTTACCGCTCACCCACCACGCTCGGTATGTTATCTGTATAATATTTGTACTACAGACACTGGACTTAACGTAAGCCACTGTGTTCGACTTACGATATAAGTTTTTATTTTATACAGATAATCACTGTTTAGAGTGTGCCCGCAGGAATCGGAGAACGTCGCGAACGAACTAGCTCTTCCCGCGCCGAGCGCTTGGGATCGGAGAACGGCGCGAATGAACTAGCTCTTCCCGCACCGAGCGCTTGGGATCGGAGAACTGCGCGAACGAACTAGCTCTTCTCGATCTTCGTGATTTCTTATTTTTTCAGAGCGGTGTGGATAAACAATGAACCGCGTGAAACTAAGAATAAACATGGGTCGGGGAGAGTGGCAAAGCCGAAACCGACTTATTGTTGGCGCACACTCAATTGAAGTTAAGTTCAATCGAGACCGACAGAGCCAGGCCACTTAGCTTTCCATTCATATCATTTTTCACAACAGCGTGTTAATATTTATTTCCTTCATGTCGTTATCTCCATAGGTAATTTACAATAGACTGACAAGAGAAAATAGTCCAAAACGTCTTCTGGCATCAAAAAAGCTACTTGGGGGGGGGGGGGGTTTCACAGGAGACCAAAATGAAGCTAGGTGGTTTATGGATGCTCCCTTAGTTTTCGCTTGAAACAGAAATTCTGATACAATTATTTTGATTTCGGGAACGTCCAAATAGTCTATCCTAATCCTCCTTTACAATTCTTCAATTTACAACAAAAAAAAAAACAAAAAAAAAAAAAAAAAAAAAAAAAAAAAAACACACACTTCTCCCTTAAAGTTTCTTTAGTAGTGTATATGTACACTAGGTAAGTTTCTAATGTTATACCAGTCATAATAAAAAATACTTTAAAACTTGTCTGAAGGTAGTATGCACCTGTGATGTGTGTTTCAGTCTTACGGCAACAGTTATGGTGGTGCGGGCAGCGAAACATTCGGACCGGACTCCCCATACTTCCCATTCAGTAACGCTCCTCGTCGCCAGCCATCGACAGGTAAGTAAACTACATTTCGTCTATTCGGATTTCCTCTATTTACTGCGCGTATATTACATACCCTTTTAAGTGATTAGAGTAAGGACTAGCCATTATTTGCTTTTACAAGTTTGCTTCAAAATAATTGGGAACTTTTGGTTTCGTGGGGTTCATATTTTCGGTATTACAGCTTTCTTCCGCGCAGATGGTAATTTAAAATGTTTAAAAGAAACAATATTTGTCTTGTGTAGATTAGTTTTAAAAAATAGGAAAATATGTTTTAGCACACGAAAAGTTACCCAGTGATATTGAACAGAAAATATGTTAACTAATACTATTGTGGATTATTACCATTCATTATTAGTGGGGATAATATTAAGATCATGTCTGTAGTATTATTTTTTTTTCATATAAGAGGTTGGCTGTCATTTGTCAACATAGTGTAGATTAATTTTTAAAAATATCTAAATAAGTTGTAGCACACGAAAAATTACCCACTGATATTGAACAGAAAATATGTTGACTAATACTGTTGTGGATTATTATCATTCATAATTAGTGGGAATAATATTAAGATCATGTCTGTAGTATTATTTTTTTTTTCATTTAAGAGGTTGGCTGTCATGTGTCATTATAATACTATCTTTGTCTCAGACAATGGCCCGGAGGAAGTAGTTTTGGAGGTATCGAATAACTCAGTATAGCCGAACTTATCTATATATTGCTATAGTTAAGTGTTCTGTGAACGGCAGATGTGACCGTGTGTCAAAGCCGCCTGAAAACTATATCATCATCCATATAGTGAGAGACTACTCGCGTCTGTCTTACCTCCCCTAGAGCAGTATAGTGAGACTCTCCTCGCCTCTGTCTTACCTCCCCTAGAGCAGTATAGTGAGACTCTCCACGCCTCTGTCCTACCTCCCCTAGAGCAGTATAGCGAGACTACTCGCGTCTGTCTTACCTCCCCTAGAGCAGTATAGTGAGACTCTCCACGCCTCTGTCCTACCTCCCCTAGAGCAGTATAGCGAGACTCCTCGCCTCTGTCTTACCTCCCCTAGTACAGTATAGTGAGAGACTCCTCGCGTCTGTCTTACCTCCCCTAGAGCAGTATATTGACACTCTCCTCGCCTGTCTTACCTCCCCTTGAGCAGTATAGTGAGATTCTCCTCGTCTTTGTCTTACCTCCCCTAGAGCAGTAGAGTGAGACACTCCTCGCCTCTGTCTTACCTCCCCTAGAGCAGTATGGTGGTGCTGTAACGTGTTCAGGCGTGAGACATTAAGGAGCTTAACTTTGCCATGAGTTTACCATATGAGTGATCAGTTTCTTTTTTTTTTCAGAAGCTGGCTTTAATGTGGTAGTATGTCCTGCGATTTCGTATCTCTACATTATTTCCGTCAGTTTTTCTTTCCCACATCTGCATTCTAACAAAAAGGCTTCATCAAATTGCTTTTCGTAGTATCCCAGTCACTCCAAATCTCAAAAGATTATACCTTATTCCTCTAAGCGTATTCTTCATACCGCAAAGGCGGTACATTCCGAAACGAAAGATCCCGCTCATATATAATTCAACGACTGCTTTTGAAAATAAATACTCTGCCTCGCAATCCTCTGTATGAAACGTCTTGTTCTTACTGAGGTGTAACGTTATGAACTTATTCCCAATATTGTCGATACGGATCCTATTAACTACTTCAGTACTCATATCTCAATGTCTTACAAAGGTTTTATGCGGAATTTCATATGCATTTTGGACGTATTATCGTACATAGCGTAGGCCGGGATTATCCTTCTCTTTAAAGCGTCAGATTTAATTTTGTTACCCTCCATTTGATCATTTTCAAGTATAAACTTAACATTGAATTTATTGAGTATGAGCTGTTTACTTTGTACATTATGCGAGGTTCTTTGCAACCTTTTCTGTAAATGATAGCCCGCTGAAGACGATAAATATGGCCCCAAAATGTCGTCTCGCACTGATATTTGCTATCACTTCGCTTTACCGTGTAGTCATACATCTTTTTATGAATCAAAGTGTCTGTAGCTTGTTTTATGACAATTACTATTTATTCACACTTTATTGACACTTTGAGTGACGTCACTCCAAACGGTTAGCGCGTTCTTCGGGAGCTGTATAACGGCGGCAGCAGTTCCAGTCGTGACAGTACTCTGAAGAAGGCCACAAAATGATGGCCGAAACGTTAGGTTTCGTCAAATTAACGCAGTTGAACTCGGACAACCAAGATTACATCGACAACGACCGCGGAAGTCTGCGCACCCACTCAAAAAATACACTTTCTCACATCCATGAAATTAAATATAAAATACTGGCACTTTAAACACTCTTTCCGCCGATTTTTCATTAACAACCCCCCCCCTCACTCCGCGTGTTCTTGGCTTGACGGACCGAGTGTGGTGGGTGAGCGGTTAACGTTATGGCCTCGCATTCGGGAGGACGCTGGTTCGAATCCCCGTCCGGGCATCTAGATTTGGGTTTTCCATGGTTTCCCCAAATCACTCCAGGCGAATGCTGGGATGCTTCCTTCAAAAAGGCCATTGCCTAATTCCTTCCCGTTCCTTGTCCCCAGTCTCATCCCGCCTCTAATGACATTAGCCGTCGACGAGGCGTAAAGCTGTATGTAAAAAAAAAAAAAAATTGGCTAGACGGACAGTACGCTTACAGTCTACCAACTTCAACAAAACAAAAACATATAAAGAAAACCTAAATTTACCCCTTTTTCTACACAGACTGCTATTCTGTTCGGCCTTTTAAGGTAAAATACACACATATACTATTTACAACCTTTCATTATTATTTTTTCCCAAAGTCTTGTGAAGTCGGACTTCACATGTATAAACATTTAATTTTCTCTATTACTAACATGAATAACTTCATTCTTATTGCATTTCATGCCGTTGTACAGTCTTGAAACGACATCATTTTGACGTTATGCGTTTAATATGTCATCTGCATGTGAAACTATCGACAACAGCATCTTTATTTTGCTGTTCATATTCTTTCTTAGATCACTTTCAAACTTGTTCAGCAAGCTGGAATTCGAATTAATTTTTATTCTGTGCGAAACAAGTATTTTGTGGATGTTGCCTAGTTCACCCTCTGGATCAATGATGAAATTACTTTTCTGAGACGGGTAGTTTGCAAGCTTTATTGATATCGTATAAATTAGGAACGACACGATATCAGTTTCATACTGTAACCCTAAACATAAGTTAATCCATAACCTGTAGCTTGGTTGGAGGCGTACTAAAGCAGTGTGATAGAAGTAGGACGGCTATTTCCTATACTCCGTGAAATCCGAACCAGCTTATTCAGTTATGTCAAATTGTCTGTACTAAATGTGCAGTTAACCCAAATAGCTATTCAAATTTCGTCTGGATATTCATTAATTTTATATCCGTTGTCTGTGAATATTGCAGTAATGTCGTCTTCCGCTGACTGTTTTTGCAAGTGTCTTTTAGTCAGGTTCTTTAGGAAGTGAATCTTCCTGGTGTACGTTAAATGCCCTCGCATTGATATCTTTGATTTCGCTCTTAATGCTTTTAAGGTTTTTCTTGTTGCATTTGGATGTTTGTTCTTCTTCAGTGTTGTTTGTTTTCATGTCTACCAATGACCTTTTGGGGATATAACTGACAGTACGTTAATAATCTGTTGCGATCACACTTTTGGTTTGTAGGTTCATCGGAATGACCTAATAAACGAAATTACCATCAGTGTTGCCGAATCTTTCACTGGCGAGGGACAGGGGATAGATGGATGCCGCCTTGGACATCAACGATGTCGACTTTTGTATGGTTTCGCAAAATGGATTCCGGCTTATATGGGCACCGTTCTTCAAAATAACACTCGACAGACTTCACTTTTAATCCTACAACAATAATTTAATTTTTTAAGAAAATAGGTTTCACGTATGTCGTAACGATTTTTCCTCGTCATTTAGAGTTAGAGCCCGTTACTAATAGACTCTGCAGATTCTATTAAGTAAATATTAATTTTTAAAATAAGAAAAAACTCTGTGTTCCTTTGGTGTTCCAGTAAGAGTATTCTCTTGTTATACAACTGAAATCGAACTCTTCCTAACTACTTAGCCTTATATCGGTAGAAGTTGGAGAAAAAAATATTTAATGAATCGAAAATCGCACAGCTAATTACAGTTTTCAACAAACTGAACAGTAATGATACCTGAACTACCAAACAATCTGTTTGCAGTAGATTCCTGGAACACATCATTTGTTAGATCATTATTAAATTTTTTAGATGAGCGCAATAATTACTTATTCCGATCCATTTTTTTTTATCTGTTTAACTTGTCTCTAACAGTGAGGTCTTTAGAGACGGGAAAGGATGGAGGGCAAGGAATGGGAAGGAATTCGACCATGGCCTTTTGAAGGAAGCATCCCGGCATCTGCCTGGAGTGATTTGGGAAACCATGGAAAAACATATTCCGATCCAACTCTGATCAATCAATCAATCATGTGACATACAGCTAGTTAAATTTTTATGACGTCATATTATTTATCGACGTGTAGTCACAAGGTGACGCTATTTTCGTAAATACAATCTGCTGAAGACGCGTATACACTAGGCCAACGGACGACAGCCAATGTATTGGGACTAACGTTGGTCGCCTATCCATTGGCGTTCGGCCTCTTCTTCTCACCAAAACAAGGGGTTGGCGGCAAGGGATTCGGCCATGTGGAATTGCGCTCTGAAAACTCGAAGTTGCTAGCATTTTGTAATATAAATTAATAACGGATGTTTTGATTACAATTTGACCAGCCGATATTATGAGGGAAGAAGACGATTTATTAGTTGTCGCATGTGCAGCAATTATTTTACTGTAAGATGCTGATCAGAATGAGAAGAAAAAATTACGTTGGTGAATGTCCTCTTTTTTTTCAAAATTAGGGAGGAGTGTGGTGGCGAAAAAATGTCAACAAAGATAGCATTTCATATTATAAACTGATAAGTAACATTTATATATTTATATGTTTACATTCATATGTTGAATTGTACACTTCATGAGCACCACACCCAGTTTAGCATTTGCTTCCTTCTCTTTGCTTTTCACGGCAAAAAGATATCGACGGAGATTCCATTTTAGTCTTCACATCTTGCACATCAACTACTAAAACCTTACCTATTTCCCTCCAGTCTCCCTCTAATCTCTTCAATTTGTCTTTTTAATCACAGTTCGTAGGGTCCAATAAACATTTCCGTTTACGACAAACAAATCGATCAGTTTTAATGCAGTCCCATTATTCCACTCCTTACTTCAGTGATTTTCAACACAATAACAAGTAATTAATAAACACACACCATTCGGCAAGTCAAATAACTAAATAATGAAACTAGCATCCGTTCGACAAGGGGAATAACAAACTAATGAACCAACCAACGTTGGTTCGGCGTTAACGCTAACCCTCTGATGTTAACCGCCAGTTAGCCCGAACCTCAACTAATACCAACCGCTTCGTTGACTCCAATTTTCCTCCCGTACATACAAAGGAAATCCCTGCCAACGAAGCGGTTGATCGCCATTCGTTAGCCGTGTTTTGCTTAATGTGTACGTGTCTTTAGATATCGAGACAGATTTGGAAATCGACATAATTGGATGATCCCAGTACTTAGGTTTATTGAACAAAAGCCTCTAATGATCTGAATTTTACATTGTGGAGGTCCGCATTACCTTTTGTGTTAATTTATACCACGATTTTGAATAAAATGTTTTTGGTAAAAGTAAATTCGTCTGGTCTTGAGACCTGGTGACAGTTTCCTTTTGCAATGAATTCCGCTTTTCTCGTGGCTGAACCTACAGTTTAACGTGGAATCCGTAGCTCATATGATCAAACATAAATTATAAATTCCTGGCCTCACCTCGATTTTTACTGGAGACTGGACACCGGACTGTTGAAAGCAAGCACCTTAACCACCAGACCGCTCGTTGTTGATGGTTCAAGATTATTCGAATATGTTGTGGTGATCTATAGGGAAGTAAAATCGTCTGTTTATTTTTTACACCTCGCCCATGACGTGGTCATTAGAGACGTAAAAGTATTGGGGACAAGGAACGGAAAGGAATTCGGGCATTGCCTTTCGAAGGAACCATCAGGTTGGAAAGATTTCGGGAAACTGCGGAAAACCTGAATTTGGATGGCCTGACAGGGATTCGAACCAGTTTTCTCCCGAATGCGAAACCAGAGCGTTACAGCTCACTCACCACGCTCGATGTTAATAGCCTAAATATCGTACGTAACACTGGCGATGTTTCAGCTTGATACGAAGAATGCCAACTTAAATTTTAAAATGTACAAGGTTATGCGCATGACTAAAACAAACCGTTACCATGAAACTGAGCTAGTGATTCTCAACCTGTGGTCCACGAAGATGGGACAGGCAGAATATTAAAAACTTAATTCGGATTACATTAAATATATCAAAACAAAAAATAAATTAGTAAATGTTGCCCACATATAATGGAGTCCGTGAACTGTATAAGCTATAAGCCAAACTTCCTAAAAGCCATGAATATTTCAACGACCAGGATATGACTGCATTGTTACTATACTGGTTGATTCACTAAATACGTTTCCAGTATCAGAGAAAGCGGAGTTTGTTTGAAGATTAAGTCAACGACCATTTTCTGTGGGTCTTATTGTAGTTCTTCAGGGACTGCGGTGCCCGCCGATAGCAAATGATAAGGCTGGTTAATAATTTGCTCATACATAAAATATTAGGCCCATGTAAATTACTGGTCCGTTGAATTATTTTTACATTTTACTGCTAATAGGAAATAAATGGCAGTTTAAACCATAGTACATTATCATTTAATTGCTTGCTCTTTGACATTGATAACTGGTTGAAACCGCCACCCATAAGCCCAGTGTTCTAAGGCCGCCCACACACCGCCGTGGGGTCATGACCTTAGATACATAAGGTGGATTTGGATTCCCGTCCATTAACCCAATGCTAAACTCAGTTCCAGCTCTCATTGGTGCACAAGTATTGAATTCAACAGAGCGTAACCTGAAAGACAGGTGTACAACGGGTTCGTATCCCTGATGAGAACTCGCAATACCTGCTCACTAGAGGGACTGCATCCCATTGCACGTGCAGTCTATTTCTTCTCTAACTTTACACCACGGGGAAAATCCTGTATAACATCTGTATTTTATGTAGTGAATCTGATTTTTATTTTTAAAAATACGACCAAAATCTGTTTGGTTTTTCCTCAGAGGCTTTTTCGAAATAAATCGTTAAATACCTCAACTATCACAATTTCCACTCTACTCAGTTAAAAGGTGTCTACTTTGTTTTTCTCAATTGTGTGTGTATCCTCCGCCACTTTTTTACTTTAAGTGCGTACCACAATGGAACTTGCCCTTCTACGAATGTCTGCTTCGTCTATTGATTGTACAGTAGCGATTACAGCAGTTTGATCGCTTATTCCTGCAGTCGAAACATGTTGAAATAAATCTGAGGAGTTAGTAACAATGATATTTTAAATGTTTTCATTGCCGTTTGAAGATGAAATCAGAGTACCTTTCGCGAACGATTTGACAAGCTGCCCTTACTGCAAGTTTTGTGTACATAACTAAGCGAATCTATATAGGGCAAGTGGGGTGCCTATTACTAATTTGATTTTAGTTGCTTTGAGTGTTAACCACATAATTTGAATTATAGTTCAATAAGGTAGAGGTTTTTATTTTCGACTACAAATACGCCAGATCTAGATTGAAATCTAACCTTTCACAAAACGTTCACACTATTTGCGCTCAGTGGAAGTATTTTTATCGCTGCGTATTTTAACACTGTCTGGTCATTTGCGTGTTCATACCTACGGCAGAATAAAAGTATGATATTTTCACGCTGTAGAGTTTTGGCCTGTTGGGAGTTGTTCCTCAGCTGTTATTAGCGTTGCCCATCTATCAGTTCACTACTGAGGATGTAAGCTTTAACGACACAGTGATTTCACTCGTTTAAACTCCCGGTAATGGAAACAGTGATCCATTAAACCAAATCAACTACGCTGACCAAAAAAACTCGAGGAGTACAAAAATTAAGATCTATTCTCCATTCAGAATGCGGAAGATATGTTATGAATCGCGGTTATATTGGTCTACGACAGCGGTTTTCAACCTGTGGTCCATGAATGGGGCAGGTGATCCATAGGCATGATGCAATATATTCTTCGTGGATTCGCTGTCGGATTGTGTAGGAGAAAGACGAGCTTTCGGTGACGAACATTGCCTAAATCTTCAGGCCTGATGATCACGCTGTGACGAACAGACCTGCAATGGCTCTTCTCGTCACAGGGTGAGCATCAGGCGTGAAGATGGTGGCAGAGTTCGTTGCCGATAGTTCGTCTTTCACATACACTATCCGGTAGCGAACCCGCGAAGATTATATTGCCGCGACACGCCGTGAAAGCTTTCGTTCACACGTAGACTTGATAGAAGAAAATTTAATTCTCATTGAATTAAAGATATCATAACAAAAACTAAAATAGCGAAAAAAAATTCAAATAAAATGAATACGTTACTCTTACTGTATAAGGCTATAAGCGGGTATGTATAAGTTATAAATCTATAAGTGAAATTAACTAAAAGCCATGTATATTTCAACAATCAGACGAAAATAAATATGTAAGTTATATCACAAACCTCTGTGCAGTGGGCGTGGAGTCAGGGCATACGGCATTATTGATGGTGACTGGTCCATCAAATGTGAACTTAAACTTGGCATGAGTCAGCACCGCGTTTCGCTTTCTCCATTCTTTCATTTCGCATCTATATAATAGTCGCCCATAAATACCGTAACATATACACGGTGTTTAAAAAATGACCGGTATATTTGAAAAATCAATAAAAACTAAACGGATAGCGATAGAAATACACCGTTTGTTGCAATATGCTTGGGACAACAGTAAATTTTCAGGCAGACAAACTTTCGAAATTAGTTACAATTTTCAACAACAGATGGCGCTACAGTCTGGAAAAATCTAAAGTACTATATTTTCCACATATCCACCATTTTTCACAGCAAACTTGCAATCTGTGAACAGCACACGCTTACAGCAGAAAGACGACTTACTGAATGGCGAACTCACAGACTGAGTTTACTTCTATATCTTTCAAATCGCCTGCAGTGCCATCTGTTGTTGAAAATTGTAACTAATTTCGAAAGTTTGTCTACCTGAAAATTTACTGTTGTCCCAAGCATATTGCAACAAACGGTGTATTTCTATCGCTGCCCATTTAGTTTTTATTGATTTTTAAATATACCGGTCATTTTTTAAACACCCGGTATGAATACTTTCGCACCGTGTAAGGCAGGTGGAAACACACCAGTGAAATCTCCATGAAAAGATTTCTGGGCCTCCGCAGTAATCGCATTCTCCCGGTCTTTCGCATCTGATAACCTTTTTTATTGATTTATTTACTTATGGCTTTACGCCTCATCGACGTCGAGGTCATTAGCGGTGGGATAGGACTGCGGGCAAGGCCATGGCCTTTTGAATCAACCATCCCTGCATTCGCCTAGAGTGATTTGGGGAAACTATGGAAAACCGAAATCTGGCTAGCAGGACGAGGATTCGAACCTGAGACATCACGAATACACGGCCAGAATTCAAACGTGGTAACTAACATGTGTTGTAATTTTTTTGTAGTTAATTTGTAAATTCATTATATTTTTGAAATATTATGTACCTAATATCAGTCAGCAGTTGGTAACATTATTAGTTTCTCAGGAATTATAAACATTTGTCAGGAGGGGTCAAAGAGAATATATGTAATATAATACTTTTCGCAGATCACTTGCTAATCTTTGTTGAGCTTCGTCATTTAATAGTGTAAGATCTGTCCTCTATATTACGTTTTTATCTTTTTCTTTTTTTTTCTTTTGGCTTTACGCCATGTCGATGTCGATGTCAGTGATATTAGAGGCGGGATAGGATGATGAAGGAATGGGAAGGAATTCGGCTCTGGCCTTTTGATAACAGATCCCGCTATTCGCTTGGAGTGATTTGGAGAAACAATGGAAAATCAAAATCTGGATGGTTGGACGGGGATTCAAACTGGCGTCCTTCCGTATGCGAGGCGAGTGTTAGCGCTCGCCCACCACACTCGGTTATATTGCGTATTAATTTGTTTGTTTAACATGTAGTTTTAGAGTAAGAAATTGGGGACCATCCCAGCATCCGCGTAGATCATTAAAAACTATCTCCAAAAAGCCCATAGTCTGGTACGCCATGCCTGAGGTCAACCAACATCCTTCTTACCATCCTTTCTTCAGAATGGTGGTGGATTGAAATACTACTTCCATCTACGTGCTCAAGTTGCAATTACAGGGTAGACGTCAGAGAAATAGTTTCTGTATTGAGACATGTTACGTCTCCTTCGGGAGGATCCATCCAACCATCGTGTTGTGGAACAAGTTTATCTAATGCGAGTAGGTATATTTTTTCCTTCGTGCTGTTATGTAGGTACATCATCGAATTGAGAGGTTGAAGTGTCCTCTTAGTATTCTTATTCATTGTAGAAACCTTCTAGCTGAATCGCTTACTTCTGAATCATTCAGATACATTTTATTTTGATAACATGACGATTGTGACATTCGCCTTCCGAAACTGAACTGAAACTTATTTAGTTTTAAATGACATTCATACATTCAGCTAAAGCTCCTCTTATTTGCTGGCACTGTCTTTGCTGTAAACAATATCTAGTAATTCACTTGAAAAAGAATTACTACCAGGTATCAGCCATTCTTCAATACCAGTTGAGATATTCTCATGCACCCAGCAAAAATCAGCAGAATTGTGGCTGTTTCTTGTATACATTTTAACTTCATATGATTGGCTCTCGACTCTGCTATTTTTTATTTCCATCTTCCCGGTTTTCCACGGTTCTCGGCGAGAGAACCATTGACGCCAACGTCCACCTAATATATCTATAACTGCTAATATTTTGAGGACACTGCTGACATTTTACTTTTCCACCAAAATCGTAACATAAGAAACGTTGGTTCCAACCCGTTGTTGGCAGAAACCCTTACCCGCAATAGCATCCATGTTGGCCCTCTTTACGTCATCCGCAAGTCTCCCGAAATACATCGAGAGCTCCTTCCCTTGACATTGCGTCATTTCTCTAAGGAGATTCTCTACCCGCTCCCAGCAAACTGAACTGTCTCAGGTTCTGCTAACACAGGCATCGTCACCATTTAGCAGGTGTGACAGACAGTCTGACGAGCAGCTTGGACTGTTCTGTCATTCTGCTTGTAGTCTCTGCCTGAGTATTGCTAACTCCAATATTTGCTTATAATTCTAATATGAATGCATGGGGTTTTCCCTTTTTTATTTTGTAATTTCCTTATTAAAAATGTTGGCGTGTATTCTGCTTTTCCACTCAGTTTATTAATTTTTCCTCTAATGTTTTATAGACAGCTCCGCTCATTTCGGTTAATATTTTAAACAACATTCACTATCATGGCAATAACAGAAACATTTCCACTATGTAACGTAGTGTATGTTGTGAGACAGCTATTGCGTCTTCTCTGTTTGTAGGAAGCGCCATTCCTACCCGATATTAAACGAAAATACTTAAGGTTTTTTTATCGTATAACTATTACAAGTGGAGGATACAAGAAAGAAGTGCACTATCACTTCTTCTGAATTCTAAGGAGAACTTTTTAAAGTTTATTAGCTACTGAGCCTTTTTCAGGGTAAGTATGTACTCTGCGAAACATCTAAAATATCATAAAACGGTTTGCAGAACATTCTCTTGTGCTATTCATATCTAAGGTTACAAATGACTTACAAGGATTCGAGACTCCAGTTGTACATGCTAAGTCCACTATTTCGAATTTTACTATGTTCACGCATAACGTCTGCAGTGAGGAATAAATTGAACTGGTTTTACTGCCAAATGTGGCAGCTTTTATCTATTCTTGCTTATGAAAACACTTCATAAAGCATCAAGGTGATAGTTGCCAAGAGGCAAATTTTTCTTCTCTTTTGGTACTCGACGAGTTTGTTCATGAAAACCTCACAGATGTGATGCACACGTCAATCAGAAACTTCGCATAAGGATGGGGCAATAGATGTTAGTGATCCCTTCTTGCTGTATCTTATGACACGCTAAGTCTGGACTTCTGGAAGTGGTACTTAAGTTCTCGAGCATATTTTATCACTTCTTGGATCTGTCTTTAGGAGTAAAGTCCTCTGATTTGAATCCAAAACTGTGTTAACCAAAGCTGCCTATCTTGAGGATATTGTCTATTCCAGAACATTCATATTAGGTGAACAAATCGTGAGTAAGTGTGAACGGAGAGGAGGCAGTACACAGCTAAGTCCCAGAGGAATTTTCTTCTTAGTTTTCATTAGTAGGGTTCGGACCTTTATTTACATCATTTATTATATCTAGTAGAGTCGCTTTCATGCAGACAACATAGTTTTCTTTAGTGCACTCACTGCGCGATTAGAAACTTAAATTTTAAATCGTTTTGTTGAAATCACTTTAATTTCACATAATTTACATTAAAAAACTCGTCTGTACTAAAACACTCCTCTCCAAATTCCTTTACGTAACTCCTAACTTGTAACTTAGTTCAGAAAATTTTGTTTTAGTCGTAGCGGTACTCGCTGATCCACTGCAGATTTAACGATGACTGAGGATTATTTTAAAAAGTATTGGCGTCAATGGGAAATTGACGCGGATCGACACAGGCATGTTGCTGCTGCATTGTCGATATTAAAAGGTGGGCGGAACATTAACGTTTAGAGGATGACAATAATGTATAACTTTAATTCTTGACTGGTGAATTCTGACCAATTCAGTGACAATTAGTTTTGTTTTTTCCTCCAATGTGTAATAGTAGTACAGTTCTGTGAACAATTATCCTAATGTCTTCTAGTGAATTCCCGATACTATTAAAAAATTACCTGATTTTTTCTCAAAATATGACCATAAATACTGTCGACCAAAACTAAGAAAATGGCCTGAATATGCATCATATGCTGCATAAAATACATTTAAATACAATCAGAAACGTTTAATTAGTGTTTAATTCAGCATAACAACTAAAAAAGAAGGCAGAAAAAAATATGACTTGTCATAAAGATCGGAACCCTGCTCATTAGACAGCAGGGTTAAGGGACTTGGAAAACTATTCCGGACGAGCAGTTTTGAAACAAAAATTCCTCGGTTTTATCGAAATTTGATCCCCGGTTGTCCAATCCTTTTGAAACAGCTACATGACCATCACAGGTTTAAACAAACGTCGACTAAGAGAGTGTCTATTTCATCGTATCACTGGGAAGTATCTAAGTTCTTTCCGTGTTCTATTTTCTACAAAGATCGTTTCCATGAAACTAATCAACATTTTCTGAATTATTACAGTACGAGTTTGTTGTGTGATTTACCTACTCACAGCCCGTTCGAGAGCTTTAATTTGCTCCCTCGTAATTAATTTCCTGTAATTCTGTAAGGAAAGGAGAATTCATTACGAAGTAATCACAAGAATTTCTTCACATCTTCTCATATTTTCCTTACAACATGATAATCGCTGGTGACGATCGTAAGACCAAGCAATTTGGCTGAGTGCCCTCCCCCCACCTCATTTCCTCCTCAAAATAACACGTTTCACAAACGGAAAAACACAACACAGCTTACAGGGTTTGCAGGCAGATGGGAACACTTACTTTTCTCTCTTGGCACGGGTTGCCTTGAACGATGTTCCTGTCATCAAGTCTCAGTACAAAATATAAAATGAGAAAGCCAAATACGGGCCCATAAATTACAAAAGGGTCGTTGCGATTGTGTAATAACTGTATGAACAGTGTAGTTGTCTTATTGAAGCGTAATTCTGTATATATAATGATTCACGTTGGAAGTATCCCTGTCATACAACGTTTGTTTACCGCCATTGTGCTTGGAATGGGAATTATTTAGTGTTGTGATATGCGTGATAATGCTGTCCCCCTGATCTTATGAGTAAACTTCGTTGTTTCAACGGAAGATGACGAGCGAGACCATGAACATCCTTCGCTGTTTAGAAAAAACAGTATACTAATGAGAGCATTACATAACTGGGAAAGTGACACTCCGAGAAGATTAGCAAGTAAGAGTTCACGTTTTCTTCACACACCTTGAACACCGAAAGTATACGAAGCGAATAAAAAAATATAACTGTTCGGATAGCAGTCGATAGCTCAGTGAAACGGTAGAAAGTTCCTGTTTCGAATACCTGTAAAGCTGGAATTTTCACAGCCCGTTAACTCAAACTTTATCTCCACATTGTGTGGTTGAAATTCGCTATGAACGCTACGCGATTCGGATTCCACGTTAAACTGTAGGTAGGTGAAAGGAATTGTCTATCCTAAAATATAGGAAAAAAGAGAACAAGTGAATAAGCGGTCATGGAAATAAGGGAACGTGGAATAAGCGCTGGGGTGAGGGCTACCTGTAGTTAAGGAAAGGAAAATACAACGTAAATTCCCTGAGCATCCAGCAAAAAAAGATGGGCTAACGGTATGGTAGTGTCAGAATGAAAGGTAAAAAAGTTGTGGATTGCTTAAGACGAAAAATTGGGAAGATTAGGATATGACTGAAAATTTTTATGAAGCACCATATACAGCTCGCTTAGAAGTTGCGAAAAGAATGCCATGGAAGCAAATAGCCCGCGAAGAGGACCCGTAAACTTATAAAATTTACGCTGAAGAACTGGTAAACCCACACAGTAGAGAGAAGGACTTTCAAGCGGAAATACCCCACGAGGTGACTACTAAGAGGATCTTCAGTCAAAAGAAAAACGAAAAGGAACTGAAGAGCTGAGATGAAGTTGTGATAGATAGTGAAATGCTTCAAATGAAAGATGGTACTAATTGAAAGATCATAGCTTAGGAGAACGAATAGTTCTTACTGCGTAGAAAGTTAGAGAGGGTATGAACACATGACAGCATTTTTTTTTCACGTGCGGGACGTTTAAAAGTTGCAGTAAACAATTTACACAAATTTATAATACCTACGCTTATTACGGAAGCTCTAAAGAAGTCACTAACGTGTATCCAGTTGTTTTTGCCTTATAGCCAAATAAGACAAAAGGAATATATATTCAAGTTGTTCAGTTATCCTACGTGTAGTTCCAGAATTTGTGAAACCAAGAAACAACATTTATTTTGAGAGAAGTGGAAAATCTACACTTGGAGAAGCTTTTCCATTTGTGGAAATAAATGTGTGTTACTTCTATATGAAAAAATGTCTGTGAAGACAATTGGAAGAGATTGGGTTGACCTGTGAGTACAGGAAAACGAAAATTAGGCTGCACCTTAGGATGGTGCTGTGCTAGCCTTCCTGAAAACAGAAGACGGCTGGCTCGAAATACGAGTACATTCACAGGTCCCGAAAATCCGAAACTGTCAGAGTACTTTATTTCGTCGAGCAATGGGCAGAGAATGAAAGAAATTCCTCGTCAACTGTGGACCCTCTGCAGTAGGCGACACCGCACTGCGAACGCTGTGGAAGATTGGGGGGGGGGGGGGAACGCTAACTAAACCTTCTACCGACCAAACTCCAAAATCAGAGAATTGATACTTTGAAGAGTGGATCAGAAAATTCTACTTGTATATACCGGGCGTTCGCCGGGAAACGCTACCCTCCCAGTCTGTTGCCGTCGGCAACTTGCTGGGACAGTGGAGCCAGCAACTCCCGCCACACGGCGCCGTGAATCACCGTACTGTAGCTAGTTTGTGACTTCAGTCTCTTATTAATCAGTGTTGTGAATATACGTTTCTTTGCGGTTTGGCTGGTTTGGGGCTTCATACTCTTACTAATCTGTACCGTGTTTGAGTGTGAATAAAATTATGGTACGTTACAGTTTGCAACAAAGAATATTTCTCTACGATACATATGTGAAGAAGAAGTCGTTTAAAAAGTGTCGCAGTAAATTTCGTCGCGAATATCCTGGCGCTTTACTGCCAGCTAAATCAACAATTCTGCGTCTGGTTAAAAAAGTAAGAGAAACGGGTTCATTTTTTAACAAAAAGAGACTGTCGGTCAACCGTATTTTCACAGAGGAAAAAATTGACGATATCGCTTTTCGACTAGAACAGTCACCCAAAAAATCATTAAGTCAGTTAGGGCAGCAGGCAGGCGTATCTAAGACGTCAGCTTGGAAAGTAACAAAGCTAGTTCACTTAAAGCCGTACAAAACAATTGTGGTGCATAAAATTACAGAAATAGACCAGGGGCCTAGGATTAGATTTTGCAACTGGTACCTGCATGGTGTCCACGATGGCACTGTTGATCCGCAACTGACGTCACATTTAAATGCTTAGCACATACAAGTTTATGAAGTGTAATTATTATGAAATAGTCCGGCCGACGGTCGAACAATGCTGGAAGCTGACCACTCGCTCGCCGGGAGCAGTTTCTTCCTTGTAACGCTAACAGTGGGTAGCGTTTCCCGGCGAACGCCCTGTATATTAGGACAGAGCTGTAGCTGGGAAAAAAGAGGAAAAACACATATTATGTGGCATTAGATAAACGTTTGGAAAGAACAACGGAAAAGTGTGAGGAAAATGGCGACAATAGATCTTGTTTGAAAGTGGTGTCCTATGTACAAAAACTTGGCTAGACCTGATTTATTTTTAAATTGAAACTGACTAAAGAAGAGTTTGTTCCAATCTTCCACAGCGTTTGTAGTTCGGTGTCGCCTACTGTAGCAGGTCCACAGTTAAGGAGGAATTTCTTTCATTCTTTACCCATTGCTCGACGAAATAATCAAAGTACTAAGACAATTTTGGAATCTGAATGTATTTCAATCCAGCAGTTCTCCGGAAGGTAGAGGAATATTGACCCTTCAGAGACAGTATTTGAGTGCTTTTGGCGACCACCATCCATCCTATCTCTGACAGTACACCACCAGACTTGTAATTGCGAAATACTGGGATTTCTGCTTTATAATTATTGGCTCCTAACGGGGGCGGTACCGCCCACCTGTGGGCGTTGAGGACCAACAATCGCCCCCCTGCTTTGCAGTCATTAAGGGCTTCATCAGAGATGTTTTTAATTGCATTCTCATGATCATATGTAGCCAAAAGAAGATTTATTGTAGTCGGCAGTTTATTGGCTTAGAAAAGAAACAGATATTCAGTAGTGAAATACGACGATTTAAGATTGCTGATTACAAATAAGGCATGAAATATTGAAAAATTAGTTTTATTACAACAAGCTCAGCTCAGCCCTCTAATTAATTTTTTTCATAATATGTATTTGTTAATTAAACTGTGTGAACAAGATACCAATTTTTTATACCTTTTAATAAAGTAATTTTAGAAATATGTGAAGAAATATATGTAGTGATCTGACATTGCTCCAGAATGAAATTAGCGGAAAGGTTAAAAATGAAATTGTTACAGAATTTCACGAAAATTGTGGTATTTTTATCGAAATTATAATGATCGCGGGTAGTTCCCATTAGCTACTATCAAACAATCCATTCCTCTGTAACATTTGTACTGGGTTCGAATTCCTATCCAGCATTCCAGGATTAAGTTTCCGCTGTTTTCCGTAATTACTTCAGGTGAATATTTGGATGATTTTCGTTATGGATCATGGCTGCTATACTTACTGTTCCTTCAAGTGTTCTGCTGCGGACCACGTTAAAATAGAGAAATGGGAACTGCCACACAAGATGGCTTCGGAAACAGAGAAATAATATGTTGCAAGGATGCTTTGAAGTATCCAGTTTTCCTCTCGCGTGTTTTGGTGTGGACCTTAAAATTGAAAGAAACATTCTGTATATAGTGTTATTCTGATCGTTGTTGGCTGCTCCCATTTCTGTGCTATGCCTGTACCAAATAACAAAAAAAGTATTAAGCTTATAATCTGTATTTTAAATCTTGATGTAGACAGTGTCTCCTGCTTTCTTTGCCAACTGATCGACGAGTTCGTTATAATCTATAACTGTGTGAACTTTTATCTATACGAAAATAAAGTCCTCTCGCTGTTACCTTTTTAATTCTTTAATGATGATGTTTATTATATGGCTTTAATTAAAGTCGCAACTAAAGTTTATTGTTTTCCATGGTTTCTGCAAATCACTCCAGGCGAGTGCCTCTTTAAAAGGCCATGGCCGAATTCCTTTCCGTTCCTTGCCCCCCTCCCAGTCATTTCCTGCTTCTTAACATTGACGTGGACGAGGCATAAAGCCATAAGCAGCCACATAGTTTATAGCGTATACTCAATCGCTGAGAGCGAGATATTTGTGCAAAGTTAAGCCGAACTTTAGGGCTTCTAATACGGCAACAAGTAACAAGTCTCGCGTTCGTATAGTCTTGTTACGCAGAATGCACTTGCTACCGTTATCTTCGTTGAAAATATCGAAGGTATGAAATTATTGATGTAATTTCTCGACTAGCACATTTGTTATGAGTACAGCGCTTGGAAACAGATCCTTTGGAGTAACGTCGTAATCTTCCGAAAAATCTTTCACCAGTATAACTAGACCTATGCTATTGGTGCAGATTCCTATTTATATAGAAGAGTCTGGTTAGGCACAGCCCAGTTTCTTGAAGGACAAGCGTCATCAGGTTGTTACGTTCATTTTCATTCGGGAGGACGCGGGTTCGAATTCACGTCCGGGCATCAAGATTTGGATTTTCCATGGTTTCCCCAAATCACTCCAGGCGAATGCCGGGACGATTCCTTCAAAAGGCCATGGCCGAATTCCTTCCAGTTCCTTTCCCCATTCTCTTCCCGCTTCTAATGACCTCGATGTCGACGAGGCGTAAAGCCATAAGTTAAAAAAAAACGTTCATTTTGTGCTCAAGTACAAGCCACATTTACCTGACCTTAGTGCTGTGATAACAAACAAATGTATTTTTGGTGAGCCACACAGTTCAGTCAATTAAAACACGTCTACCAGCTTACTGAAGCTGTGCATTGATGTAACGCTGACGTTTCCCTGATCCTCATAGGCTGCGCGATACGCTCGCTGTCACATTCAACATAATGTAGACAAATTAAATTAACTTGTAATATAAAGCTTTGATTTTATACAGTTGCTAAGAAATCAACAGAACTTTGACTATCGGATATTAGAAAGGTGAAAGTATTAGGTTTCGCACGAAGTTTTTTTTGTTTAGGGTTGTACGCCTCATCAACGTCGGGGTCATTAGAGGCTGGAGAGGATTAGTGATGTTCCGATACCATCAAAGCATCGATACCTACTCAAATGAGTAGTACTCAAACTGTCTTGCGATACTTACTCATATGAGTACTGCAAAAGTATCGATACTTTTTTAATTAATGTCGAAATAAAATAATATATGTGACATTTTGCTAAATTATTTATTTTATTTGCCTAGTGTAATAAAATCAAACAACACTGACTAAACATTTTAATTTATTTATTAAATTATAATAAAGCTCACATGTAAGCATACTTTGAAGGTTTTGTCTTATCTTTAAATATTTATTTATTATAGTTTTAACACTTTTAAACAATAAAAGTCCGCTTTAGGAAGGTTTTCCAAAAAAGCAATTGTTCCAAATATTTTGGGGACAGCTTGTTTCTTTTGTTTGTCATTGTTTCACCTGCATCAGAAAACAAACATTCACTCAATATTGACATTGCTAAAACAATGAGATACTGTTGTGCATATTTATACAGAGAAGAAAATATAAGTTTCATTTCTTCCCATTCTGTAAATGGATTTCTTTTTAGAGACATTACGGTGTTTGACAAGTAGACAGAGACTTTGTCACTACGGAGCGTTTTCTATTTCTTTGTGATGTTTCCAGAAGTGATATTCCTGTGAATCGCTAGCTGAAGCAGCTTCTTCTTCCGATTCAAAAGGGCTACTTAGTTGCTTATGAACCATACCTTTTAGTTTTTGTGTGGGGCTGCGCGGGAGCGACCATTGGCCAGGTATAGCGAAATACGCGCCAAGTACAACTTTATTATCGTACAATGAAATAGGGACCTAAAACAAACTGTTTGAGATTAGATTGCCAATTCAAAGACTGATTTTGTTTGATTTTCAATGCTACCAACTTGAGGTCAGAGAGAAATTAATTTCGCAGGCGCGACTGAGTGGCGCAGGAAGGTTGATGCGTTTAGAAGTTTACACCGGGTGCGTTTCGATACTTTCGATTCGATACAAGTGCTTTTCTACCGATACCGAGTAAGTATCGAATGAATTTATTCGAATACGAAAAGTACTCGGTATCGAAACAAAGTATCGTGTACTTACTCGTATTTACTTGAATCGGATCATCACTAGAGAGGATTGGTGACAAATATCGGTAAGGAATTCGGACATGTCATTTTGAAGAAACCTTCCCGACATTCACCTGGACTGATTTCGGGAAACAATGGCAAACAGAAATGGCCTGACAAGGATTTGATCCCGTTTACTCAGAATTCCACGCTCGTAGCATCACCTCTCTCCCAAAGGGCTCTATTTTTATACGATTTGGTGTGCAGTTACGAAAATTCTATTGCATACCTCAGCAATGTCCTATCGTGATAAGAATGTCGTGTACTGTGTAAATTCAGGGCTTCTACATCTACATCCATACTCTGCAATTCACAATCATTGAGGGTGGCACAGGGTGCTATGCACCAATCTTTATTCTGCGCATTCCAATCCCTAATAGCACGATGAAAGAAAGAATACATATAAGCATCAGTACGGCATCTTACTTCTCGAATCTCATCCCTCCGGTCATTGTGACCTAAATAGGTTGGCGGAAGAAGTATTTCATTGCACTCGTAAGTAAAAGAATTTCACATATTCTCAAATAAATTCAAACGCAAACGACGTCATCTGTCTTCCAAACGATCCCAGCCCAATCTGTTTATCAATTCTGTGATGTTTTCATAAAGGCTGTAGCAACCAGTCACGAATCGAGTGACTCTCCTCTGTACCCTCTCCACTGAATCAATCAAGCCCTTGCGATACGGATCCCAAACTCCACAACAGTAATCCAAATGCGGACGCACCAGTGTTTTATACGCTATCTCCTTTGTATGAGCATTACAATTCCTCATTATACGACCTATGAATCGTAATTTAGAATTAGCTTTGCCTACGACGGAAGTTATGTGCAAGTCCCATTTCATGTTGCTTTGTACTATTACTCCCAGATACTTCAGAGAATCAACCGTGTCAACAACTGAATTGTTTACTTTGTACTTTTGAACAAACTGATTATTTTTGTTACTTATTCGCATTGCCTTGCACTTTTTGCAATTACGTGTAAGCTGCCATTTACGGAACCATTCGTAAATAGCATCCAAATCGCGCTAAATAGATAGATAGATAGATATTTTCACTTTGATCCCATGTGAGAATAATCTCGGGGATGTGGAACAGTACATACACTTATTAGTAATGTCAATATTACTATATAATTGATAATGTTATTATATATTGACAACAAGTTAGCTACAACCCATTAGTATAACCAATATCTCCTGTTATCTACAAATACAATCCCGAGTTAATTAATACTTTTGATGTGGAACAGTGTATACACTTGTTACCAGCATCTAATAATCAGTTATTTTCTTACAACCAGTAACCACCCCTTTCACTGTAATTTGCGACTACATATTATATCATGTTAGTTGCTATTTATGTGGAACAGTACACACACTTATTAACAATATCAATTATATTACCAACAACTCATAAGCAGTCAATTACTTAACAACCTGTTAGTATGATAATTTTTCACAGCAGTTTTTGAATGCATGCTATCCCATGTTAGTTACTATATATGAGTGGAATTTTGTAAACACAATAATTACTTAAATTGTCAAAAGTTTCAACAGAAAGAAAAACCATATATCATTTTAGTAATTGTGGACAACTTTGTCACCTTCCCCTTCCATACACCATATATACTATTTTATCAGTCATTCTTAGTTACCAAATTCCAAGAAGAAAATTCTTTCACGGAGTAAAATGGGTTCTGAAGCAGAAACTCTTTCAGTTTGGACTTAAAGTAGTTGGGTTTTTGTAGGTAACATTTAATTTCTGTTGGTAAGATATTGAATAAGGAAGCTCCAGTAAATGTTAACCCTCTCTGTACAATTGACAGTGATTTGTAATCCTTGTGAATATTATATTTATTCCTAGTATTATGGCTATGTATGTCAGCATTAAGATTGAAGTGTTCAGGATTTTCCACTACAAATGATAATACAGTGTATACATGCTGTGCTGGCATGGTTAGAACACCCAGGTTTTTAAACAGATTTCTGCACGACGTCCATGGGTTTGCTCCACAAATAGTTCTTATAGCACGCTTTTGTAATTTAAATACCCTTTGTGCTTGTGACAAGTTTCCCCAAAATGAGATGCCATAAGTGAGCAGGGAATGAAAATATGCAAAATATACTAACTTTCTGGTTTCTATATTAGCTACTCTAGATATTACCCTCAGTGAGAATGTTGCAGAATTCAGTTTTTTAAGAAGTTGTTGAATATGTTGTTTCCAGTTCAATTTGTTATCTATATATACACCCAGGAATCTTGTGCAACTGCTTTCATTGATAGTTTTCCCTTCTGATATCACATTATAGCTGTCCTTTGTTTTATTTTTTGTAACAAATTGAAGTAACTGTGTCTTTTCTACATTAAGTATTAGTTTGTTGGCATTAAACCACCTATTAATTTTCTTTATGGCATCATTTGCTATGTTTTCGAGGTTTTGTGCTGATGGATCTTTCAACGATATGCTAGTATCATCTGCAAAGAGCACTATGTGTTCACTATCACCTAGTATATGTGGAAGATCATTTATATAGATTAAGAACAGCAGAGGGCCAAGAATTGAACCCTGAGGCACACCACATTTAACTATACCCCATTCTGAGTTTATAACATCTCCTGTATTAGCATCTTTCAGTGATACACATTGCTTTTTATTTTCCAGGTATGATTTAAACCAAAGTCCTGGCTTACCACTAACTCCATAGTGATCTAATTTACCTAGTAGAATATCATGATCAACACAGTCAAAAGCCTTAGCAAGATCACATTCTAAGCAATCGTCGGAACACTTTATTTCCCTATAGATAACTTCATCGTCGGCAAACAATCGCAACCAGCATTTAACGTTGTCACGTAGATCGTTCGGAAAGATTAAGAAAAGAAGTGGTCCTATTGCTCTTCTTGAGGAACGCCTGAAGTAACATCTACTTTAGAAGAGTCTTCCCCTCAACAACGACGTACTGTGATCGGCCAGTTAGAAAATCACGCATGCACTCGCAAATCTGATCCGATATACCGTATGTTCGAATCTTCGCTAAAAGTCGGTTGTGTGGTACGGAATCAAAAGCTTTCTGAAAATCCAAGAAAATTACATCAACTTGTGAACCTGCATCGATAACTTTCATTACGTCATTGGAAACTAAGGCCAATTAAGTTTCACACGATCTTTTCTTCCGAAATCCGTGTTGACACGGTGTAAGTAACTCGTTCTCATCTAGAAACTTCATAATGTTAGATCATATGACATGCTGCAGAATTCTACTGCAGACAGATGTTAGAGATGTGGGTCGATAATTCCTAGGATCACTCCGATCTCCTTTCTTGAAAACATGAATTACTTGGACTATTTTCCAGTCAGAAAGTGCTTTTTTCTCTACTAAAGATTTAAAGAATTTGTCTGACGGAAATGGTTCAATTTCCTCCGCGTATTCAGAAAATACTCTTACCGGCGCTTTACCCCACTTCAGGAGCTTTAATTGCTTTACAATGCCTACGCTATCAATTCTACCGGATCCATCCCTAATTCTACACGATGTGGTAAAGTGGGAATGTTTTCCATATTTTCGCGCGTGAATGAATTTTTAAATTTGGTGTTAAATACGGTAGCCTCTTCGCGGCCTTCGTCAACTTCCCGACCGTCTTGTATTAGAACTGGCTTATTGTTGCCATTATAACTAACTTTTTTTACATACGACCAAAATTTTTTAGGGTTTTCGGTGAGGCTCTTAGAGAGAGAGAGAGAGAATTGCAACCAAAGTCATTAAAGGCCTCACGCATCGCATTCTTAACATGTCCCCTTATCTCATCTAACTTATCTAAATCAGTCGGATGCATCGTCGTTCTTGATCGTTCATTTATCTTCGTTTGCTTTTTGGGTAACCTTTCAACGTCACGTGTATACCGCGGGGGATCATTCCCTTCCCTGATTCTTTTTCGGTATATGCAGGTCCATACCTTTCCTGACTATACGCATGAATCGATGCCACATCTCTTCAACGGTGCCTCTTGCTACTATGAAGGTAAGGTAATTATGCCTCAAAAACGTTTTAAAACACTATTTTAAAGCCTTCTAAGTGTTGTTTGGTGCATTTATCAATGGCAATAAAGTGTGTAATTTTATTAAGTAAATGAGATATAAAAGCATTTCTCTACGCTAATGTCGTTTGCCTATCATTACACACATCCAAGAAATTTTCCGTATTTATAAAAACAGCAGTACTGCAACATTAATACATAGTGTAAACGATATTAATAGCTGTCCAGACAAAACTGAAGTATTTAATGACGTATTAAAAACAAGTTTTTCAACTAATATTTTGATATCATTCAATTTTTATCCATATTTTTTATTAGAAATACGTCAACACGAAATTGACTGAGCGGCTGCGTTGATCCTAGATGGCTGTTAATATGATACTCTCTTACATGGTTCGCAGACACATGGCAACACTTTCTATCCCCACTTTGACTTGAACGTCCTTAATGACCATCGTAGTGGACATTTCGTAAAGCGCAGTAGAAACCACACCGTTCCCAACTGATCTACTAGATGATCGGATTAGTCCAGTTAACGTTAATGATAAATTTGTTTTAGAAAGACTGATGCATTGCTGGGCTAACCTGTGAATAGAAGTTTTTCATTTTGAAGTAAGAAATCATAATGCGCTGACATAAAAATACAATTGTTATCTGCAAAAG
Source organism: Vandiemenella viatica (assembly GCA_031002005.1). Classification (NCBI taxonomy): domain Eukaryota; kingdom Metazoa; phylum Arthropoda; class Insecta; order Orthoptera; family Morabidae; genus Vandiemenella; species Vandiemenella viatica. The sequence continues at coordinate 22,079 of JARYHS010010731.1, read as the reverse complement.
CCATTATCAATTCTGTCTGTGTACTGCACATCTATGAAATTACAGATTTCTATACAAAAAGGCATTAATAATATATGGTCGGAATAAGATAATAAAATCCTGTGATCATGCCAGATGTTACTATTATAATTCAAGAAGATATGCTTCCTGACAGACTGAGTGAGCCACATACCTCTCACAATCCATGTCAGAAAGAACGCGGCTGTGAGAGAGTAGTAGGCCTACTGAGCGACTGCCGGTGAAACAAGTTCACTGCGATTCTGAAAGGTATGAGAAATACCACCTACGGCTATTATCACCTCTTCATTTGCCTCAAAATGTATTCTAGCCATAAATTTGGAAAGATGCGGGAATCAGTGGGAGCTATATCTGATGATCAGGGTGGACGCTCCAACAATTCACATTGCCAAAGCATGTTTTAGTGCAAATATATTCTCCTGATAAAATATAATATTTTTTTCTTTTATCATCCACTTACCTTCTTTTTTCGTCCAGTTGGTCCAGAAGACTTGCGTGGTATTCGCCAGTTATTATTTTAATTTTTCCAAGAAATTCTATAAAAAGGAGTCCCATTCGTGCACTAGCCATGACCTTTCTGGCAGATGAAATAAATTTCGCATTTTTATACACAGCCTCCGGCTTCCACTCAACTGTTTCGATTGTTGCTTCGTGTCTGGAGTGAATCAGTTGATCCAAGTCTCATTCATTCTAAGAAATCGGAGTTCAAAATTGGTATTATCTTTTTTAAAACGGTCAAACCATTGTTGAGAAATTCGTTTCCGCGTTTGTTTTTGGTCGCATTTAACAGAGGCTTAATTCCTGTTGTAAACTGTTCCTTATCCTTTCTTCTGGTATGTCTGTGACCTCTGCTGTGTATACAACTTTAAACGCCAATCGTCCATGACAATATTGTGCACCACCTCAATGTTTTAATCTGTAGTTGCAGTTTCTGGTCGTCCTTCCGTGGACCATATTCCAGAGACTTACTACCACTTCTAAAATAAGCCATTCATTTTTTTTTACTGTGGAAAATGACGGAGTAGATTTCTTATAAATATTTGCCAACTTTGTGTGAATTTTATGACGGCACATTACTTAAATTAATCCATTTCAACGAGATACACATATATCGTCTACTTTGAAAAGCCGTGTAAACACATTAATTTGAAACCTGACTTTCGTTATCACGAAACGTGAACCAACATCACCAAACAAAATGCATTCATAAGATTGCTATCTTTTACTCTCGTACACACCGCTTTTAAACAGTTCTTTGTTGTTGTCAAGGCGCAACTGAACAACCACATACTCGATTCGCAGTCTTCCCTTCCCTTAGGATAAATCGACCTTTATTGAATTCAGCCTTCAACGTTTAAATGCATAGGGGGGAAAAAAGGAAGAGAATACAAAAGGGTAAATTCTGTGATTCCGTTTCGTACACCTGGGTTTTATATGTGTTGCCACTAAGAAAAAAAAATCCAGAGGAGTTAAACTGTGAGGAGTCTGTGACTAACATGGCCAATTCACAGTCAAAATAATCCAATAAGATAATCTCTAACTGTTCGCCATCATGTTCATACCAGTAGCTTGTAACCGCCACCTTCTCTGGGTTTAATTTATTTCCCAGAAATTAAAAAAAAAAAAAAAAAAAATCCTACAAGTAAGCCCGGGATCCGTATTAAAAGGCGCTTATCGTATTATCTTCCGGAGCAGTCGTTAATACATAATACCTGTAGGCGACGGATCATTCGTAGGTTCACGGTACGGGGATTGTGAAATACCATTCATTGCTCCAAAACTTCTGTCTAGTGAATTGTAGATTTTCTTCTGAAGTATCTTGTAATCTCCTGTAAACTTACACCCATATAGCCGTTGCCGTAAATGAATCTTTAAAAAAGCATTTGGTTTTTTCGGCCATACAGCCATCCTCAGTTTTGTATTTCTGTTCTCCCAAGAACTGAATTTATCAATCACCAGTATTTCTGCATAATACTGATAGCACAGGACACACACAAAACTTAATTATAACGCCAGTTGCTCCAGGCCAAACTCGAACCGGTGACCCGGAGCCGGCAATGTGGCTGCTGTTTGCTTTTCTTCAGAGAGCTGGTGGCCTGCAGGTTTTCATTGTCTTGTGTAACGCAAAGACTGGTAATCATCATTGTATGCCAGATCATTATTCATATGGAAGCTAGAAAACATTAAAGTGTGCATCCTACTGCTTTACTGTAGTTTGCTGCATTGTATGTACGCATCGTCATTGATGGGCCTTTCTTTGATGTTTTAGAATGCGAATTCAGGATTAAGGATATAACAGACCTGTTTCAAACCCTATCAATGCCAACGCTAAAAGCAATATTCAAATGTGTAATAAAAATTAAAAATAGAATATAAAAACCAAATATCACGCAATACATGATGATGGCTAAAATAGCCGGTCGGCTAAAGCCATAATAATAAAAAAAAAACAATACTTTTCATCAGTACGACTGTTGTATCTCCAGCGGCTAAACTTGGAGGCTTGCGGAAATGGCTGCACGGCGAATAGAAAGGGCAAGTTTGAGCAGAGAAACAATAAAGCTGACTGTTTCTGTTATAGATTTCGCGAAGCTGTGTGCACGGGTGCTATTGATTACGAATCGAAAGAAATATTACCCTTTCCATAAAGTTCTAGGCCTCGGCCATAGATGGCGATTCTAGCGACAAATTAAGGAAGTATACTAAAGTTTGGTGACCATCTCTCTCTGCATACAATTATAGGTTTTAAAAGACATTTTGCGAATTCATTTGTTTTTACGATTTTGCATAATGGGAATCGCCAGCTCTGATCGAGGCTCAAAACCTTTGCGCACCTCAAGTCTGGAAGTAAATGTTAGCTTTGTGCGCGAATGTGGCTATTAACGAAATAAATTTCTTTTGGCCTTGATGGTCCAGTGTTCAAATTTGCCGCGTATCCTGCTCTAGCGTAATGGAGACCTGTAAGTTCCGAATCTATGAACGCCCGAGCCTACGTCACCTAAACAACGAGAAGCTATGCCAGACTTGATGGTCAGTTTATGGCCCCTTAAAAATTTCAGTCGAAGTGTTTTTCGTTTACTTTCAACGACAGTGCAGCCCTCAGTGTAGTGTACTGGCTCCAATCCTTAACATTTATACAAACGATCAGCCATTACATCCAGCTACCAGGAGCTTCTTGTACGCTGATTACCTCGCCATAGCCACATAGAACACAAAGCTTGAAGCAGTATAAAGAAATTTGTCTTCTGTCCTTGAATGCCTATCAAGCTATTATAGGGAAAATCACTTAAGACCTAACCCTTCAAAAACTGAAGTGTGTGCCTTTCATCTAATAAATAGGAAAGTTCAGCGTAAGTTGAAAGTAATGTGGTCAGGTATCGAACTGCAAACATGTAACACTACAAAATTAATGTCTTTGGAGTGTTACTCCACAGAACCCTCACATATAAGAAGCACTGCATAAATTGCAAAATGCATATATTTATGTGAAACAACTTGTTGCGCAAACTAGTTGGATCACAGTGGGGCAGTCAGCCACAAACTATACGTACATCAGCAATGTCCCTTTGTTACTCTGTTGCAGAGTATGCATGCCCAGTTTAGTACTCGTCTTCTCACACCAAACAAGTGGATGTAGCTCTCAATAACACCTGTAGATTAGTGCAAGGATGACTAAAGCCTACCCCAGTTGACAGGTTCTACCAGCTTTCGGGGATTGCACCACCCAGTATTCGGAGAGAAGTGGCTGCGAACAAGGAGTGGATAAAAGTAGAACGGGAAAGAGCTCATCCCCTGCACGGCCATACTCCTCCAGCCCAGAGACTCGAGTCCAGAAAAAGCTTCCTGAGAACATCGCTGTAACTAATTGGGTCACCTGAAAAGGCAAGAGTACAGTTGTGGAAAATAAAGGTCCCTAACATCTCGGGACCACTGACAGTTGTAGAGCGCTTCCCACCTGTTCACGCAGAGAACTGGAACGTCTGGCGGTCCTTAAATCGATTGCGAACAGGAGTGGGCAGGTTCAAGGCAAACCTAGTGAAATGGGGTTTACTGATGCTTCCAACATTAAGTGTGAGTGTGGTTAGGACCAAACCGTGAACCATATGCTCGAGTGCCCTATGTGCCCATCATTCTGCAACGAAGATGATCTTTTATTTTCTCATTGTTACTTTTGCTCCACGATTCACTAAAAGTGGGTGTCGGAGGGTGCATTGCACCAATCCTAATGTGTGACCATTTGTGCATAGAAAGGGATATACGGGATATGGCAGGAGGCGCCCATAGGCTATTTTTAGGAACCATCCCGGCATTCGCCTGGAGCGATCTGGGAAAACCATGGAAAACCCAGATCTGTTTCGAGCAACACCGAATGCACTTGAGTTTGTGAAGTACTGGGCGTAATGAGTTTAAAGTTGTTAATTTGCACAATGTTTTAACTGTCTATTTGATGTTTGTAACTCGAGAATAGTAATAATCGCCGTAAATGAATCTTTCCTAATGGATTAACAGAAACAGACGATGTTAATAAATCTGTTAAATAAATCTGGACCGATGATGGCACGACTCTAAAGTAAACCGGCTTTTCCGTTGCAACTTCAATCTACAGTCCGAGTCCTGACGGAGAACTTCCGTGTCTCGGCAAGTACTCTTTAAGATTCTAGATGTCGCTGTAATGAAGGGTATTTATACCAAACACCGTATATAGCTCCAGATGTGATTAAATGATTGTATGCAATACCCTCATATTCGTGGCCTTTCTGTGCACTATGAATTTACGTCGTTCCTTGCTTTAATTTCTTGCATTTTGATGCTTTACAGAAATTTGTTAGCTTTGAGGACAATTTTGTGCAGTTGGTTTGAATATACGAGTATTTGGTTCATACCGTGTGAACAGAAGTTGGAGGAAGACGGGGTAGCAATACTAAACTGAACTTCCGCTAATGTTTCGTTAATTCCTGAAACGTGACTGGGTAAGAATTAATAAAATGAAATGTAAAATAGTTTAAAAAAAAAGCAAGAGTAAGTTCACTCATTGACTCAAATGATGCTAAGTGCATACTGTCATGTAACGGTTTCCTAGTTGCTTACCTGTCAGGCATATTGAAAAATCTGAACATTGTGGATGTGCTGATACATACGATGAAAATGAGATGTATCATATTTGTTCAAATTGTGAGGTTAATTTGTCCCCATACTGTGGCGAATCTTGCAATTGGGAACGAACAAAACGGCACAAAAGTAGTGATTTTGGTATGTGATTATTTCATAAGCAAAAATTTAACTTTTTTCTTAATTAATTTACTTTAAATAATTAAAGACATTGGAATCTTGCAGTTTCCTTTTTTCGTGTGAAAATCTTTATATATACCCACATTTATTGGATTATTGTGTAAACCAAACTACAAAGAAACCAGTAGACACGAGTACGTTAATATTTTGTCCTCTTTCCATCGTTGTTGTAAGCGATGTGTTCTTTCTCCGTAAAATTTGTATCGCCACTGAAAGCCTTTCTTTTGTTTGGGATAACTGATTATAGGCATCATTTGAATACCGAATATTGTAAATGTATAAGTCTCAGGAAAGCCGATTAAGGCTGAGAGTAAATCCTCTGACGTTACATAATCTCTGTGTGTCCTTTGTTATATTCTGCCATTATTGATAACATTGCAACCGTTTTTACTGGCTGGTAGATAAGAAAACCTGTCGTCATTAGTTCTCATCACATTCAGTAAATACGTGATAGAGCACACAACGATAAAATCAATGATAACTCAATAAAGACACCATTTTTTATAAGTCTGCCGCCACAACGTTTTGCCCAGTTTTTTCTAAACTGATATAAGGAAGAAGATCATAGCCTAAGATTTTTGCGGAGATGGATGTAGCCATTTGTATTATTAATAACTAATAATAATTATTGGCAATATTCAATGCGAGACATTGGTTTGAGGAACTCTTGATAAACAATTCTGCACTTCGACTATCCGAACAATGTATAGGTGGTAAAGCCAGCCATGGTACTTCTCCTGTGCTCAGTGCACTAATATGGTAGCACTATGAAACACTGCCACCCTGATAATTTTTTTTTTCTACGTGATTTCCCATGCTGGAGTAGTCCACTATTTCCACTCATCAGAAGCTAAATGAAAGAAAAACGCCGTTAAAGGTTTACAAGTTACCTGAACATTTGGCGAGGCTCGGTTAGCTTTCTTAGTATCGAAACGCATCAAACGATAATCAAATCTCTAAGGCGTAAAACAATAGAGATTTTAAAAATAAATAGATAATAGCAATGGAGAAGAATAGGATTTCTAAATGCCTCTGTGTAGTAGCTTATTTATCATACAAGACATAAATGTGGCATTTCATTTTAGGACGAGTTAAGTCAAACAAATCCGCAGCAACAAGTCTCTATTTTTCCATAGAAATGTAATCCGGCCATTAAGATATTAAGAGTTTACTAAGACAAAACGAAAAAAAGCAAAATTCGAACTAAACCTGGCGAAGTAAAGTCAGTTTGGTTACGGGTTCAAAATTTTTTACTATAGTAGTGTCTCCGTATCTTAATGAGGTATCTGCTTTGAATCTTGCATGCAGTTCTTTCAAATTCATCGTATGAATCGCAGTACAATTACCTCATGTAATTCAAAAGCTGTTACTTAAAGTTATGGGAAAATTTATTTGTTCTGTTGCATTTGCCGACCGGAAGATCGTAAGTTTGCTAGGACAGCAAATTATGACTCTTATTTCCTCAACTGTTTTTTATTTTTTCTAAAGATATTATTTTAACTAAAAAAAGCTTATACATCATCACTCTAGCAGGTTACAGGTTTTGTGTTAATATTGTTTTGGATATTATGTATATGGATCTAATTTTCAGTAAACAAGCGATCTGTGCTAGCCAAATCCGGCACGTTGTATGATGAAGGTAAGGAGACGCTATTCTGAAGGTACGACGGGCGTAACGATGAATCCCACCATCGGTGTACTGGCCATCCTGAAACTGGTTGGTTCTCCGTAATTTATCTGCGTAAATACTGGGATATTTTTCAGTTTCCCTCTGAAAAGTTCACGTTCCGAATACAGAATTAGACAACACACGTTGTCTTTATGTTTATAACGATCAGGGAAAGATGGCGATTCATATTTCCTTTCCTATGAATATATAGTCTTGAATGTTGTTGACCGCCAACAAGAAGGTAAAGTCCATTAAAAGAAAGAAAAAAAAGAGATCTAACGTTTGAGTTAAATTTTTGGCTTACACGGACATGGCAGAAGTAATAGAATACCTGCTAATAAGTGTGGCTTCTTCTTTAGGTTAGCGAATTGGCATGGACTCGGGTAATCTATGGAAGTTAGCATGAGGTATCTGCAGTCATGCTGTCTCAGTAGTTGATAGCTGCCCGTAAGTATGTGGTTGTGGTATGTACTGAACCTCGCGCATGAACGTTGGGTCTATGTCTGGTGATCAGAGTGATTGAATCAGTGCTGAAATGCTCCTCAGATAAGTCTGAGCGCGTCTTAGAACTTCATCTCTTTATCGCCTTACTGACAATTTAACCGAGCGTAGCGATAACGCTCTGGCCTCGCATTCGGGATAACGCGGGTTCGAATCCCCGTCCTTGTCCGACGAGACATAAAGCCGTAAACAAAAAAATAAAATTAAAATAAAGCTGTCAATTTGGATCCATGGGCTCATGTATTTGAAAACCGCTGGCGCTGATTGTGTGCTGTGCTGCGAATAAAGGTACATGTTTCCGTCTTCTGCTGCCATATCACATCGAAGCAAAATGTCACTGCATGGACCGTACAGACAAAACCCTTATTTATTATGGCAGTCAGTTCACGCATTGTCGCCCGCCTGTTGGCACGGACGCATGTGATCATCCATCGTAGATCTCAATCATTCGGCAGGCATGGACAGCCGCACCACAGTTCGGTTTGGGAGGTAATAGTGTCCCTGAGGTACTCCTTAGTCGTGACGCTGGCGAACGTGGAATCCTAAATTTCGTAGCCACTTTCAGAATCCTATGTTCCATGCCTCGGGATGCAACTATAATCAGGCGTTCAAACTCTGGTAATTCTTGTCGGGAAGCCATTTTCGTATTTCTATATGTTTTAAGCCCGCTCCGTTGGCTCCAATTGGTTGTGGCGCCGTGATGGAGTCCGGCTCTAACACGGGATTAGCTGGTTCTAGTCATGGTGATGTAAGAAGTTTGCGTCATCACGACTTGGTTGGCAGAGTAGGAGAGATGGTGATGCACTATTTCTAATGACCAGGTAGTGGTTTAAATCTTAAACCCCTCCCCAATGCGTATATAGTAAGGGCATACGGCACTGTTGATGGCGAATCTGTCGGATGGGGACGTTAAGGCTGGCGATCCCCTTCCGGAAGAATAGGCCTGGATGATCTAGCACCTGGTTTCATTGTCTCCCGTCTTCCTCTCTCAACAACGCACTATACTGAACGCACATATTATTACAGTAATCCAATCCTAATATTCTGAAATACGTATGGCTGGGTGCGATAATACCAAGAAAATAACGTCCCTTATGCTGACTGGCTATAATTATGTAAATTTTTCCCGTCGGTTCCTGTAGCGAAGGGCCTAGAAGGATTACATCGCGTAGCGAGGATCGTCCGTTCGAGTACTGCTGAGGGTATGGGTTATATTTGAAACATATTACCTGCTTCTTCCGATCCTATACCCCTCTTACATGTAACTACATTTGCGTAATATGGACAGGTAGGAAATATAACTACAAGCTGTACATTTCAGTGGTTAAGTTCGTTGTTCAACTAGGAACTACACTGGAATGCCTTGATTGAAACAGAGAGCGAAGACCGTTCGGTTATATCTGCTACGCTCTGTGCTTTCATTTTTAGTCACTGTTTTACTTTAATATTTGCTTAATTAAAAAACTTTAGTTACTTTCATATACAGGAGTTGGCATCTGTGTGAATTTTATTGATTGGTTGATCCTTAAGCTGTAATTATTTGTGTTTTGTAAATGCCAATCAACTCGCGCTGCTAAAAGCGACTTTTTTTTCACAGGATACTGTTAACTTACTGTCTCAACATTTTACTTTGTGTTTCTAATGTTCGTACTACTTCTGACTGTAGTATTAAGTGTTTAATTTACTTATTCTTTTCTGAAAAAATGTACGAGTCTGCCAGATTCCTTTTTTTTTTAATGGTGATCTTGCAGGTTAATTTTTACACGGTCTTCAATTTTATTTGTCAGTGCATAAGAAGTATGTACTAATATTTTAATACTTGAATAAACTCAGTAAAAGTGGGCAAACACAGCTTAAATCTTAGTATCAGCTACCTCAGCGATATGCATGAGTTCGATGTTAGCTGTACAGCCCTTGGTGAGGTTGAATCCGCCAAGTATTTGGGTGTAACATTACAAAGCAACACAAAATCGGATCAGCAGTATAGTTGTAGGTAAAGAGAATTCTATACTGCGATTTATAGGTCGAATTTAAAAACAAAAAACTGTTGCGCATATACGAAGGAGCGCATCAAACTGTCGTGAATCTTCATCACGAGTTCTGTGGTGTTGTGTATATCGACATCACAAAGAACTGATTACTGGTATCGAAAAAGTACAGAGAAGAGCCGCTTAGCCTTTCCGAAACTGTCGTCGACTTGATTCTCAGGTTGGTTGGGAGATTTGTAGACCGCGACGTAATTCTGATCTAATCTACTAGCAAACATGGAAACACTTGCCTTCAATTAAGATAGCGGATAAATACTATGCCCATCATCTTTGAATCGCAATGACAGGAGAGAGAAATCGGCTAAATAAGGTTCAATACTTACGTTTATATGCATTCATTTTTCCCTAGTACCTTTAGGGACTGGAAACCAAAGAAAGGAGATTAATTTGGCTGCAAAGGAATCCTCTGCTAACCACAGTTTTATGAATTGCAGATTATAGATGTAAATGTAATTGGGCTAGTTATGACGAGATATTATTAAATCCTATATATTCGATAGAACACGGTTCGCTGCATTTATATCGGAGTATAGTGATGTCTCGTACTCTTACGAGAATGTCTTGAAATATTCGCGACTGCAGGCGAAGATGATATGAGTAATAAAATCCTCTCGAGTGTCCAGCCGCATGGTGTTTTATAAACACGCCGTTCCGACAGCTAGCTCTGCTGTCTTCATCAGGTATCAGGTCTCATCTAGCTGTCGCAAGAGGACTTTCACTGCCAGTCTAGGCAGTGACAGTCAGCTTGCAACAGCTAGATGAGACCTGATACCTAATGAAGACAGCAGAGCTAGCTGTCGAAACGTCTTATTTATACAACACCATGCGGCTGGACACTCGAGAGGATTTTATTGCATCTGTACGCCGGGAAAGTCTCCACTCACACATGATATGAGTGTTTTTTTTGTGTTACATTTTTCATAAACAGCCAAAATTGCGAATCATCTAGTAGTATAGTTTCATCAATGCATTTTTTCTGCAGAAAATGCGTTGTGTGTATCCTATAAAGGATAAAATTTAATATTGTGGTGTTACAAAATTCTTTATAACAAAAGTTTTAAGGAAGTTCGTTCCAAGTCATGAAACTTGGACTAATCTTTCATTTTAAGGAGTCAAAAATGAGCTGCTGAATTTAAACCTGACTTACTAACCAGTGGCGTAGCTTGGTCAACAAGGGCCCCGGTGCAAAAAAATTATTTTGGGCCTTCAGGCCAGATGGGCGAACTCTGGGGGCTCCTGAGTTGTGCTGGGGGCCCTCTGAGCAGTGAGGGGCTCCCTGTGTCTCAGGGGCCCCCTTAGACGACGGTAAAAAAAGGTCGCCAGTTTGCCGTGAAGGCCCGTGGGCCCTCTGAACTGTGCTTGGGGGCCCCCAGAGATGCGCTTGGGGACCCCCTGAGCGTAGGGGCCCCGGTGCACTGCACCGCCTAGCACCATAGGGGGCGTCCATAAATTACGTGAGGTGAAATAGGGGGGGGGGGTCCGGCGAAATCTCACCAAATCTCACCAGGGGGGAGGGGGGGGGTCTACGGAAATCTCACGTGAGATTTTGCGAAAAATTTGGGGATAGTAGAGCCAAAAAAAAGGTCTACAATTTGCGCCTAAGTCGATTTTAGGAGGGCCAGATCTCACGAAATCTCACCAAGGGGGTGGGGGGGGTCCAGAAATCCGGAAAAACACCTCACGTAATTTGTGGATGCCCCCATAGTAGCTACGCCCCTGTTACTAACCTTGAATCCCAAGGGCACTAAAAAACAGCAGAAATAGCAGAAATCATTGAGAAAATGCTCTTACGGTATGGTATTAGAAGACTGGTGAGTTAAGGTACGTGAAATTGTTAAGGCAACAGATATTGCAAAAGAACGTATACGACGTAATTTTCAAGTATAATTATGAGCCAAAAAGCTTTGTGTGAATTGTTTGCCGCATTGATAACAGCATATCAGAAACGGATTCGTATGAAAATCGTATTATCAATGTTTATAATGTTTTAACGAGAACAGAACTGATGTGGTAAGTCTGTGTATAATTGAGGATTAGTCCTGGATTCACAAACCAGACTCGAATCGACGTACCTGATGGGCCTGACATTCACGAGGACGCGGGTTCGATCACCAGTCCAGCCATCTAGATTTCTGTTTCCGCAAATCACTCCAGTTAATGCAGGGATGCCATAGCCTAACTCCTATTCCTTGCCTTTAATCCTCTCCCTGCTCAAAAAAAAAAAAAAAACTGCGTATATAGTCTTAATCAAAAAATAAACGAAGCAGACTCAAAGCAACAATCGAAACAGTGGATTTTTGCCAGGTGTTGAGCGCCAAAAGAAATTTTGGTGCACTAAATGGACGTGCTTCCTCTGGCAATGGGAAATTTAAGTAATTTGAATTATGAATTGTTGAAACGTCAATTGTGTTCTCTAGATTTGCTACCGCCCAGTGCAATCTTACTTCACCTAATCAAGAGGGAATTGCAATTGTAGAGGTGTCATGCAAACTGGAAGATCATGTAAAACGTCATTGGAGTTAAGGTGTTGCTCTTAAGGGAGATCAAGTTGAAAAGTAAAAATAAGTTTTAAACCGAGAAGATTACACAGATCCCTGCTAGAAGTCAAAATGTGATGTACAGTGTTTTAAGAAAATTATTGTTTTCTGTGGTATCAAAACGGTTCTGACACGCTCATTTAGGAATTTCAGAATTGCAGAATATAAATTTAGAATGCCATATCCCTAATTGTACGTACGCAGTGATTTGTCGTCGATGCGACTGAACGTGAAAAACGTTTTAATTATTGTGTATGTGAAGCTATTATCGAAAAAATAATTTACATGGACTGTTTCTTTGTTTCGGCATTGTTTTAATGGCCTGTAAGCTTGGTGTACGTATGCATCGCGCCTATTCCGCGTCTGATCAGTTCGTTGGGAGGTAAACGTGTCAGTTACAGTAGTAATGTTTTAAAATTAACAGTGAGTTTATTGAATAGATTTGGAAGTTTTTGATAAGATTCAAGATACTTTTTATTTAATTTGTATTTTCTTTAATATAATTTGTATTTTCATTTTAATTGAATTTTATATGTTACTAAATGTTATTTAATCAATTATGGTTGATTCAAAGTTGATGAGAAACGAGAGTAAGGTTTTCTCTATTCCACTTTGAAGAAATCGGGGGAAAACATACTTTTATTATAAACGATCGTACTATCCAAGTAAATGCACTCACATATGTTATTCCCTAATGTATTGCTATAGTTATATGATTTTAATTAGTATTCTGTAACTATATTATTCATTCCGATGTGTAAAACGATGCGGTATTGTGAAATAATTGTTATTTACATCTGTTTCAGGTCCAACGGTGAAACGGCGGAAAGAGGTAAGACGTCAGTTTGATTGCTTTCTCAGAATGTGTAATCTGTTTTTGAGATAGTCCAGCTGTTACTGAGTAATCTTAGCCTTGACTACGGTAGTTGTTACCAAGCGATATTTCGGCTTTTGATGACACGCACTCAAATTAACACGAACACCATATCCGTATATCTCTTAATTTCTGCTACCGCAAAGTCGCTGTAATCACAGTAATAAGTTGCAGTGACAAAACTGGCCACTTTTTGTGAGGCATCAATCCTTATGTTAGTTCATTATATTTGTTGCAGTAGCTGTCACTATTGTTGGAGACAAAAGCCCATCTGATGGGACGAAACAGTATTACTCGCACTTTATTTGTATTTACTTTTTTTGCCACGTTTGCGGTGGTAGGAATAACTTCGTAGAATTTCTTGTGTACATCTCAAGAGAAAATCTTCAGTGTTACGAGCTTGTGCACGCAACACGAATAGCAGGCTTGCAGGGTACAGTTTGCTTTAATATTCTAAGGAGGTGTAATTCAACTGCTCAGTTACGTCCAACCTACAACAAAGCTTCACGTGTTTCCTGGTGACTCATCCTTGAAATATGCCCCTTTCATGTAAGAGGACATAAAAGACTGCGATGAGCCTAGTATCAAAGATAAATGTTCACCCATCTTTCACTAAATATCCGTCTCTTTTCAGGGAATTCTGCCCCTAGCATTTGTAGCAAGGTTTTAGAAAATAGGAGACTATTTTCATGCGAGACTGTCTTTTTATTCGATATTTTTTTTTTCGTTACTGTACAACACTCTAGGCTCGCGAACAAAAGAAAGTCTGAAGATATGATTAAGAATAGTTCCTAATTCGTACATCTACGCTGCGGAATTCTTTTTCCTCTTGAAATCGTCATTGATGAAAAATTTCACTAGCATACACCGCTAATGACCTCGCTGTCGACGCGCCTTAAAGCCACAACAACATCAACTAGCATACATCAACCCGTTACTGACAAAGTGATATTGGAAGAATAATGCCGAATGAAAACGTTAATTACTTTTAAATGTATGGAGTAGTGGTGGTCGCTGGAATTTAAAGTAGCAGCTGAAATAGCGGAATATGTGGATGTTACATTCCACGATAATACTGAAGGAAATCGAGTAGTGAAATGCTCTTTCTAAAGAAAAAAAAAAAAAAAAAAAAAAAAAAACTGGATTCCAACGTAAACATAATAAAAGTAGCATTTAATACTATGTTCAGCCACTTTCATAAATTAACTAACCATAAGATATAGAAAGATATTAATCACTGTTTAAGTAGATAGGGTAGGAGAGGATCGAGATGATTTAAGAGTGTATTTAATGCTGAAATGTTGTTATTGACATTTATCACGGAACACTGTGAAATACTTTGCTCGCAAGCGATTTGGTAATTAGACGCACCGTTGCAATTGTAGAATTTCACTGTGCAAAGACAGCTGCTCTGTGGACTAGAAACAACACATTCAGTTTTGCATTGCAGTACTTATGGTGGCTGTGATATTTAATCTTTTTTACATTATTCACAACAGTTTTTCGGGAAAGATAGATCGTGTCCATGAACATGATCGAACTGGTATTAATGTAACTAAAATATATTAAACTATTTTATTACTGCATTGGTCAGTGGTAAAAAATCTGTTTAGGTATTGTAGGTCATGAATCATTCTCCTTTTTCGAATTCTCTGTACAAGTTTTACAAAACAAAAACAAAAAAGAAATGTGGTTAGTATGAATTACTGCTACCTTCACATTACAAAATGAATGTTTTAAAAATATGTCGCTTGAGGAAATCTGTCTATTTTTTATTAAATTGTATTCCGTTCCGAAGTCATTTATGTGGGTATAAAACGTAGATGGATATAGTAAGAAATTTGTGCTTTAACGGATAAGAATCCTTAAGCATCGTTGGTGGAGCTTGTTGCACAAACGTGTTGGGCGGACAGAAAGCGTTCGTACAGGTGCATCAGATTGCCGGATGAATAGCATCCATTAGCCACGCTCAGCTAAACAAGATCGCTTTGCGAATAATTAATAAAGGAGATGGGAACGCCGGCAGCAGGTCAAGCGGACGCACCAGCTAGTCGCAGCCAATCTCAAACAATAGGCACTAATTACGACATAACTATTAATCACAAATTTAGAAATAAAACAGTGCATTAGTAACAGTACTATGCGTACCATGGCGGAAACTGCTGGAATCGTGAAGTTATTAATCCATACATTATATATTATTAAAAAATAATCTGCCCATTCATAAAGCTGATCCAGTCACCTCAAGTTTGAGGAATCTGTTTCTATCCTAAATTAATTTTAGTTCTAATAATTTATTTTCTACGACTCATCATATTTGAAAGTACAAATCGCTCATTTGCTACAACAATGACATGACTAAAAAAACGAGCTGCCTTGAGTTATAATCTTAGGATGGACCATTCTCGTAAATACTACAACTGATACTATACATTTTCTCTTCGTTCATATTGTATTATCTCAATAAAACTTGCAGACAAGTTATTTTCTAGTGACTGCATAAAGTTGTTTCACACGAGACATTTCAATTGGTCCTTCTATAAAATTGAAATTTTTTAGTTATGTCACTGCCGCAGCAAATGAGCGAAATGAACAAGTATCGTGGTTGCTTCATATACAGAATAAGAAAGTACGAACAAATTAATATGGCATCCTCTGCTGAAAATGCGTAAAATCGGAGAGAAATATGGCTACTATTATGATAAACTGCAGGTCTATTGTTACCGCTTACACATGAAGTTAATTTGAAGTAATTCTTATATCTACAGAAAATTCACTCAAAATGTTTTTGTTTGATGAATGAAAATTAAGGAAAGGAACAGTGTTTATCTTATTTACCCTAGTGCGACAAATCTGTGGCATAATTAAACTTGTTGGCCCATATAATGAAGAATCGTATAATTGAAAAATATTTATTCAATTTGTAGTTGCCAACATGTATTCAGCAGAGTGATATCAACCTGACTTCTTGTTGAAACTATAGTCCAACAGAATCAACCACCAACACACAGAATCTCTCAAGGAGAGGGCTTTGATGTGGAATTGGAGAACGATCTATGTGGATTTATAGTCTAGCATCTCATACTAAGCGAGAGTCCATAAACTACGTGGCTCAGTCTGGGGGGGGGGGGGTTGACTGAAAGCTACGCTGGGCTACAGGGAGGGAGGGGGGTTCGGAGCCAGGCCACGTAGCTTTTCATTCATATTATTTGTCACCGTTTAAGTGAGGTTCAGAACACACAGCAGCGTGTAAATATTTATTTCCGTCATTTAATTATCTCCGTATGTAATTTATGATAGTCTTACAAGAGAAAAACAGTACAAAATGTCTTCTAGACTCAATAGGGGAAAAAAGCTACGTGCTACGTGGGGGGAGGGGGGGATGCGGGTAGAAACCAAAACCACGTCGGGCTACGTGGGGAGCGAGGGGGGTTCACAGGAGGCCAAAATGGAGCTACGTGGTTTATGGACGCTCCCTAATACCGTTCGTACTAGTGGGAGTTCGATTACGAGAAATTGAGAGTTAAGAACTATGAAATTTTAAATTGTTTATGCATACCTACAGAATAGCAATTTATTTTAAGCCGACCAAATAGCCGCGTGATGCAATGGATGTGTAATTATACGAAAGTTCGTGGTGTAACAGCCCTCATACTTGAACTTGAAATAGAATTGTATTTTATAAAGTATTTGTAGTGAGCCAAAGTTTGCTTCAATATGATCTCGTATGTTTGTTTTGTAATTTCTTGTAAATCAGTGTATATTGACTTTGTTTTATGAAAAGAAATTATTTAACGTCCATTTAATATGTTTAAGAACCGAATTGTGCAAGATAATTGCTTAAATGTCGGTAATTCCAAGTATTAATGCAAGTTACGATGTCTACAGGACAATTTTCTACAGTTTAAAAATATTTCTGTAAATAATTTTGTGTTTAAGTATCTTTAATTTCCATTTCTGACCGTTTTGTAATAATGTTAAATGATGAAGTACTATTTCTGATTGTTTTTAATATGTTTAATTGTTAATGTTTGAGAAATATCTGGCGGAAGCTTTTGATGAGTTCTAGAAATTTCGATAGAGCCTATATAAAGAAATCAGCAGAAGGACAGTTAGTTTTATACAGATTCACTTTGCAACTGCCAAGGACTGCGTTAGTAGTATCTCTGGATTGTATCTATGCATGTAAGCAGTATCGTTGACATCGATTTTGGTGAAAATAAACAGAAGGTTAAGCTGAAGTACATTGTGGACTACTTAATAATTAATAAAAAAAAAAAACCACGAAGAACCTGACAGTGGGATTGATCTCCGCTTGGCGAAAGTATTTTGCGCCTGCATTTCTTTTTGCTACTGTTTGCTGTTAATAGCATTACAGATTCCTTTTTAAGAAAATTCACCGAAATAATAGTTCCTTTTTCTTCGAAGGATTAACAAGTTTCTTTAATGACAGGCGCCACGTAAACATTTAAAACGTAAATTGCTTCCACGACGGGAATATTTGATGAAAGATGTCCTTTCACAGCCACAAATTCTTGTTATTATTGAAGTTGAGACGTATATTTTATTTACATTGTAAATTCCCATTTTTTCCGTTAAACGGGAACCATAACATACATACATTATTAATACAAGTAAATGTTTCCAATTTAACGGAGAAAAATCGGGAATTTGCAAATTAAAATTAAATGTGCTTCCCCACTTCTATAATAATAATTTAACTATCTAAGGATATCTTTCCCCTTATGTTGCCATTGTGGAAGCAATTTGTTTTAAATGTTTTTATTGCGCCTGTAGTGAAAATGAATATATAATGCTATTAACAGCGAATAGTTGTGAAAAAAATGCAAGCAAAAAATAAAAATACTATCACCAAGCATGGATCGAACCCATGACTAATACATCAATTAAACCTTGCGGCTACTTGGTCGCCTTAACACAAATTGCTTTTCAATAGGTATACATAAAGAATTTAAAATATCTCAGTTTTTAACTCTCAATTTCTCGTAAATGAAGGCCCACCATGGCGAACAGTAGCAAGGTGAGATACCTGAAGAGTATAAATCCACATTGTCGTTCCACACAGAAGACCTCTCCTTGTCAGTAAATTTGTAGGAAGTTGTGATACATATCCCCCACCCACTACTGGCAATAACTCCTGCATATATCTGGTCTGGTCCCACTAAGCATGTGCTTGCATTTACATTTCATATTGCAGTTAACCTGGGGATTGTATTTCATATGCAACGAATTCATTCTTACAGTTCTTGAGCTGGCTAATTAATAGGCATAGGTGTTTCGTCTTATGAAATTGTCTACCGGCACGATTTTAAAATAACATGGTGATGACATTGGGTGTTTAAGCAAGCCGCTTTAATTACTACCGTTCCATTTATAACAGCAAAAATGGGTAGTAATTTCATGCCATTATTCAATATCAATTATGAAAATTAAGTAAAAAAGTGGTCCGTTTACTGTTCCGAACAGAACCTACGCCTTAAAACTATGTTTACAGTTGCCTCAACCTACCACAACCTACGACATACTCCGACCGCCGACTTAAAAATCACTTGCCTCAGGTAATAGTCCCGTATTGTCGAATTTTGTCGTTGAGTTTTGGCATTAAATTTTATTAATTGACAGATCTGAAATTCATCAACGTGGACAAAAACGCTAAAATGCCCTATTGGCCATCCTGATGGGTTTTTCTTATGACTCATATAGGCCAGCTTTAAACCTGTAGTCCGCTAAGATGGGGTAGGTGACCCACAAGCAGAATATTAAAAAATTTATTCTAACAGATTTAAAGATATAACAAAAATATTAGTACTTGTTCACATAAATTGATAGCGCACTCGTACTGTATAACCCTATAAACGAGTATAAGTTATAAGCCAAAGTTTCTAAAAGCCATGAATATTCCAACGACCAACGAACATATGGTGTTTCCAGAATACTAGGATAGTCTGCATTGTTACTAGAGCAGTGTTCCTTTAAGGATTAAGTTAATGACATTTTAATGAAGGCCTTATGTTAGGCATAGGTTTTAAGGCACTTTGGTAGATGTCAATAATGTGTTTGTTAGGAATTTTCATGTTTGGTAAGATTGGCTAGTAACATTCTGCTGTTTATGGGTGCCCTAAGTTCCAAAGTAGGTAGACTGTTGACACAACACGGAGTCAAGACAATTTTTAGACCGCCCACTGAAATTAAAAACTTGGTAGCATTAAAGATGATCTAGGTTTACGAACCCCTGATGTATATTATGTACCATGTGTATGTGGCCATGGTTAAATCTGATAAACGCAGCGGTGTATTGTGCAGCGATGTGTTGAACACGCTAGAAATGTCTCGAGCAAGAAGAGAAATCTGCGGTGGCCGAACACTGTGTGCAACGAGGTCATACATTTGATTTTGAAAAAACTACAATTTTAGCCCGGGTCAAAGATTTTTGGGCCAGCATTATTACAGAAGCCGTAGAAATCAGGTCAACTGATTCATTAGTTAACAGGGACACTGGTTATCAACTCAGTGCGACCTGGAACCCGGCTATTAAATTGCTGAAACAGTTTCGCCACGTTAACGAGCAGTAGAGTGGATGACGTTATCGCGCTGTGTTGGTTTTTATCTTCCACCGTTTGCGCGGCAGCAGGTAAACAAACAGTTAAACATTGACATTTGGTTGAAAATGAGGGCTGAGATAGACGCCTTCGAAACCTACCACAAGTGTGACATTTTTACGCCGCTGGAAGTCCGAGAAGTGTTTATTTATGTACAACGCCGTGAAAAACTTCGACTTACAATATAAACATAGGTTAAAAATTTGGCTCATATGAGTAAGTGGTCCAAGGAATTATTTTTGACGGGTTGCAAAATTTTGAGAAACGCTGATGTAGGCCAGTTTTCAAGTTTGTCTCGGAGGGCAACGGCGAATCACCTCTCACGACCTCTGTGCCGACCTCCGGTCTGGGGAAGCGGAATCTCCGTAACTGCTTTTCTGCTACGGTCGTCGTTATTCATCTTTCAGTACTCCTTTGTGGTTATCAGTGTATGTAATTTCGTTTAACCACTCTTCTAGAAAGCTTCGTTAGTGAACGTGTCGTAAAACACAGTGGCGAGTCGAGGTACAGTAAGTAGCGGGAATCCGACGCCAGCGTTCCGAGTGTGGCATGGCAATCCGATATAGCCGGCAGCTGAAGACATGCCCAGTCTGCACACTTGAAATGTGACTCACTTCTACTTGGAATCTGACTACACCGTCCTTGACAAGGGTAGGAAAATATCTAACCGCATTAAAATGGTCGCTCAGCCACAGCAAAAACCGCTGTGGTTTGACGTTTGAGAATCTTTGTTCCTTTTTGTTTTTCCTTTGTAAGCCACACGATAAATGAATAGATGTGCAACTTAAAAAAAAAAGTCATTTGATGTTAATGAGAAACTGTGTCTCCTGGTTGCATACGGAAGTGTGGAATTATTTTCATTTTTTAGGGTTTCGTATCCGAAAGGAAACGCGGAAAATGGAAAATTTAAGCATTAATTTTAGGCCGAATGTCGTATCTAAAATCACACGAGAGCCTCCTTTAAGATAAGAAAGCGGATATCGTTGTTTAGGGCTCGTCATTTGGAGGCTTAAGATATTTTTTTTTCACTGGAAAATCTGAGCCCGTCGTAGTACTCAGTTTTGGACCATTTTTGTTACCAGGTTTGTCTTATAAATTCCATTAAAAATAATTTGAAATTAGTTTCTAATATCGACCATAACCTGGATTTAAGCAGCAAAAACTAAAAATACTTACATCTGGAAAAAATCAGGCGATAGATTTAATTTTAGTTTTTACAATATTTAAACATTATTTGATTGATGGTACAATTCATAAGAAATGGGATAGGTAATCTTCTTCTGTCTGGCCTGTTTCGGTTCTCGGATCACCTCTCACTTGATCATCATATTTTTGTTCTAGCTCTAGGCATACTATATACCTAGTATTGGAAGCCGTTCGTCACTCATTCTTAATACATATTTGTGCCATTGATTCTTCTGTCTCGTAACTTACTATGAAAATCTCTAATGTTTGTTTGTGCTTTGTTACACCCTGTAACACCTCTCAGGAACTTCAATTCTATGGCTTCTATTCGACTTTCAATTTTCTTTATAAGGATTCGTCTTTCACTTTCACATAATCTCGCTGGGATTGCCATTGTTTTATAGAATTTCATTTGAGTTTCTGTTGGGTAAGTTCAATCCAGAGTTCTTTTAATAGTTTCAAACATATTTTGTGTTTGCCTCGAATTTCTCTGGATTTTCTTTTAGAGATTTTATAGTTTTATATTTTTTGGCTATGGAATTTAGTAGATGTATAGCTTTTTAGATCGTTATCTGAGGAGATGATAATTACACATTATCCGCGAAGAGTAACATGTTAATTTGTTCTTTTGGCTTTGGAAACCTTTTCTTTACCAGATCAAGATATAAAACAAAGAATACTGAAGACAGGTAGCAGTCTTGTCTAAACTCTTGATTTTCTTTTTTTTTGCTTTGCAGTTTCGTAATGTTGGCTGTCTAAAATTATGCTGGTGCGTCTGTACTAACCTTTTATTACCAGTATTAAGTTTTCTGGAAAGCGTTCTGGCTCAATTATACTTTTCAGTTTATCCCGTTTTACCTTACCAAAAGCCTTGGAGTAGTCAACAGCAATAAGAGTTTCTAAACTGAATTGGCGTCTTTTTTCTATTAATTGTTGAATGGCAAATGTACGGCACTGTGCTTGGCAAAAGAGCAGTAACTATGCAATCCCGCACTATTTTCAATCCCGCGACACATTTGCGGAAGTGGCGTCAATGCTGCGGGATACGCATAAATTTTTAAATTGTTAACGAATTAAATGATAAATGTCTATTTAACTGATTAATAAATCAATTTTGATGTTAAATAATAAAAATAGTTTGGCTAATAAAATGCAGTTGATTTAACAATGTCAAACCTATCGTAAGTATATTTTTGTAACAACCATAAATAAGTCCCTTACGCATTTAAGTAACTACGTGTTTTTACATTTCTTGTTTTTTAATTAAATTCTAGTAAAGTAAATAATCAGGTATAATTAACCGTTAGGTTGGTGCGTACGTTTTCTTGGAAAACGTAC
>JARYHS010010728.1:0-15000 GCA_031002005.1 Vandiemenella viatica | reverse complement strand
CGTTACTTTTAAATTAATACACCAGGTGAATATACCTTGTAGCAATTCTTTTTAATCATATCTAATATTCAATTCAATAATAATTATTACAAATTCACACATTAAGTTTTAGTTAACAATTCTTTTTTTTTTTCCCCTTCTCTTTTCAACGACCAAACAATCAAAGATAGTAATATTAAGTATAAAACTAAGACATTTATATTATTCCAACGACATACAATATATATATATATCGTCTGTGGAATACTCGTTACAATAAATTTACAAAAAATATACATAAATCATTAATTATTTCTTTACCATAAATATTTCAAGTATAGAAAATAATGATTTCTTAATTTATAAAAAAAAATGCTGCATCAGGGAAAGACCATATGTCACAATATGTCCCACATCGAGGCATAATTAATGCTGTCAACTACATTTCTATTACGACAGCAGAGCATTTATTTGCCGAGATGTACTAATATCACACTGTTCATTCTCATTTATATTTAGACAATTTTAGATCCACTACATTCCTTAAAAAAATAGTCAGATAACGTTGTTACCGGACATTTCCCCCCGCTAAAAAATTGTCTCTAAAATTTGCTTTCCCCAAACTTTATGAGATTCATTTTTACAATTCTCATGCTTTTATAAACTTGTTTAATTTTTTACAGCACTCATTCATTGATTTATTTTCCCTAACAAAGATACAAAGAATCTTGCTGTCAAGTAAGAACATTAACATCAATGAAAACTCAACTTAAAATGTTTGCAATTCGAGATGCCTTACCAAAAAATAAATTTGTACGTAGTACGAGGTAGCGAGTTCACTCGCCCCTCAAAGTTAATGAAAATGCTTTTTTTGCGTTTTCAATCTACCCTTGCAAACTCATACTCAAAAACCAACTGTCTTTTTGGAATTAAAACGCTTTGCCAACACTAAAGATGGTTAGAAGCTTATAAACAAATCCTACCATTACCCTGAAAAGGCACAATTTCATTAATTGTTCCCTCCCATCCTTTAAAAATTTCATTTCAAATCGATGCTGGCTATCCGGCTTTGTGCCTTGGACAAAAAATTCCTTTCCCTCTCCTACCTTGTTGCATTCAAGATACGTCGCGAAGTTGATATTATCTTGCCATGCAGATACGTTCATTTTACTATGGCTACCATTTAATATATCATCAAATGTTCTTCTTTGAGACACACATGCATTATTCATTTCTTCTTCGAAACATCTTATATAAAATATTCTCATTTCATCTCCTTCATTTTCTTCATTTTCCTCTTCATATTCTACACTATCGCTGCTTGAAATATCTTCTTCACTTACGTAAACATCTAACGGTAGCCCTGTACTACTCCTATCTAATTCTTCTTCTCTGAACATATCTTCTGCTAAACTGTTTTTCTCCGCCGCTTGAATTTTTTTAAACACAACTTCCTCCTTTCTACAACTATCCTTACACAGATCGATTTTAGCCAACTTTGATATTTCGTTGTCTTTCCAATTGTTTAACTTCCACTTCCACTTCTTGCTTCCAATCCCGAATTTTACTTAGTTCATCCCTCATGAATTGCAATCCTTCTTCTATCTTCTTTTGACTCAAAGCGATCTTCTGAATAGCTTTTTCTTGATTAGCCTGGTTCTGAATAATTTCTGTTTTCATTTCTTGATTATCTATTTTTATTTGCATTAAAAGGGACATTATTATTTGGGTATCACCTCTCCTTTCTCGAGTGTTTGATTTTTGACATAATTCTGGTGAGATCGTTCTACTTTCATAATTTTCCCTCCCCACATTAATACCACTTTCGTTACATAACCCGCTATTCTGGTCATTATTGTTAATACTGCTATTTTCAAAACATTCATCAACCCCCTTTTGATCGACATTAACATTGGGACTGCTAGTATTCTCAATCTGAACATGCCTACCATTGTTCACATCCCCAATATTAAAACTAATAACACCCGTATTGTCCGTTTGCCAACCCGACATATTACTCGGATCTTCCAAAACATTTTGAATATTCATTCTAACTAAAGTGGTGCAATTGTTTGCCATACCTAACGTAACCCGCACCAAAAAAATTTATAATGGGGAATTAATCAGTCCGCTCACACACTACAATTACTGCTCTATCAAACTGCACAATAGTCAGCAATGGTTAAAATCTGTTTGCAACGCCGTTAATATTTCCACTTAATTCAACAAGAGAGACCAAGAACACCAAATTCATATACTAAACTCTTTGAGAATTCTGTATTGCATACCAAAAATGCACATCAGAACAAACCCACTCGGAAACAGCGCTGAAATTAAATCAGACATGCACATACATATACAACAAATCATAAATTTCATATAATTACTTGTAGAATAAATTTTCCCCCTTTTTTGTTTAATGCCTTACTTTTACTTCTTATAAATTACGAGTTTTCCACAAACTCCTAATTCTAAATTAGACATTTTACTGTAATTCTTTTACAATAATTCTATTTTTTTATTATTATTATTTTTTTTTATATACTTCCATTAAAATTTTACTTTAATTCAGTTTGAATCCACAAAACTCTCTGTTTCTTAATCAAAATTGAACTGAACAATTTAAATATACGTTCAGTTTCTGATTTTTTTTTTTTTAATTTCAGTATAGCAAACCTGGGCCTGTTGCTTTGTTGTTGGCCAATCTCTTTATTATCTGTCGGACTTCCTTTGGTGTAGCTAACTCCGGATTTGTGTTAAATGTTTCAGTTCGGATGGTGCTTGCTAGTCTCCTGGTTTCCTCCTCTTCTCTTGTTTCCTTCTCCCTTGTTGGCAGTGTGTACTGTGCGGCAAAGATCTCGGCCAGAATTTCCGCCTTTGCGAGTGGTTCGAACTCCATTCCTGTTGGTCCTGTTATCGGCCTTTTTGCTGTCCGTGGTGTTTTTAGTGCTCTTATAAGTTTCCATGCATCTTTGTTTTGTAGGAGGAGGTCTGCCATTTTGTTTTCCCACCTCTCTATTTTGTTTTCAAGAAGTCTTGTCTTTAGTTCCCGGGCTAGCTGTTGGTATTCTCTTCGGTCCTTGGGGTCTCTGAATCTCTGCCATCGTTTCCTTTGCTGGTTCTTTAGGTATCTTAGCTCCTCCAGCAGGGGTGTTAGTTCTTCTCTGTTTCTTTCTTCAGCTATGGTGACTATTGCCGCTTTAGATGCTGCCTCTTGTATGACATATCCCAAGTGTTTTACTGCTGCATCTACCCTTTCGGGTGATGTGACCGAAAAGTTTGTTCTGATTTTATTGTGTACTAGGCGTTGGTAGTAGTTCCAGTTTATTTCTGTAGTCTTCTTTACTGCCATGTCGGTTGTTATCCAATTTCTCAGCTGCATTAATACTGGCTGGTGGTCTGATGTTAGGTCGTTTACTGTTGTTAATTGTATCTCTTGATTAATATTTTTGACAATTACGATATCTAGTACGTCAGGATAGTGGCTGTGGTTGAATTTGATATGCGTGGGCTCTGTGGGGCCTATCACCTCTATGTTTCTTTCCTCTGTGAGAGCTAATAGCCTTTCTCCTTTGGCGTTCTTTATTCTTGAATTCCATGTCGCATGTTTTGCGTTAAAATCCCCTCCTATTATAATTCTCTCCCCCAGCGAGAGTATGGCATCGAAATCTTGTTCCACTATGGCACGGCTTGGTAGGCCGCCACCAGTACTACATGTCCTTCTCTTGTATGTATTTTGATGGACATTGCTTCAATTTCCATCATAGGAGGCGTTTGAATTGGTTGATGAGCGATGGAGTGTCGGACCAGAATGGCCGTTCCTCCTCCCCTTGCTCTTGGTCTGTCTGTTCTATATGTGTTCATTCCTGGCATCTTGAATGTGTCCTTTGTCTTCAAATGTGTCTCATTTATCATCATTATGTCTATGTGGTTCTCTTGTATAAAAACTTGTAGTTCTTCTTTTTTGTTTCTTAGTTCGTTCGCGTTCCATATTCCTATTTTGATGTCTTGTAGTTTTCCTATCCTTGTGCGTTCCATTATGCCAGAAGGGTCATTATCGCTTCGACCACTACTATTACCTTTACCTTCTCCCATTTTGTTTTCGCGTTCTTCAGGTTTTTCATTGTTGTCTTTATTACGTTGAATACATCTTTTATACTGTCTGTGGTCTCGTCCATTCCTTCTTGTGCGTCACTCGCCATCCGTCGATCTTCTTCTCGTCGTCGTGTGGTCTGTGCTCTCTCCTTTCTATTTCTTCCTTCCACAACATCCGCGTATGTATGCTGATTGTTATTGGCTGGTGGTTTTAGCTGCTGCCTCGTACCTCTGATGTCCATCTGCGTGGTATTCTCGTCTTCCTGTGTTTTATGTTTTCTTTCTTCCCTTGATTTATTTGTTCTTGTTGGTCGTATGGCCGCCTGGTATATGGGGCATCCTTTCCAAGAGGCAGCATGAGCTCCTTGGCAGTTCGCGCACTTGGCTCTTGTTTGTTCAGGTAAATTGCATTGTTTGGTGGGGTGGTGTTGGGCGCACTTTACGCACCGGTGTGTTAGATGGCAATAATTTGCAGTGTGTCCTATTCTTTGGCATCTTATGTATTGAGGTGGTCCTTCTTGATGCCTGTATCTTTCCACGGTCACTCTAGTGTAAAGGATCGTTCGTTCATTATATATCTTCTCTGCCTCCGGTCCTGGTGTCAGTGTTATTTGATATACATCCAGTGGTATAAGCTCTTTAGTGGCCACAGTTTTCTTCTTAAATTGATGTATTCCTTGAATGGGGTATCCTTTTTGTCGTAGTTCTTCTTCTAGCTCTGCTATGTCTACTGTTGGTGGCAGGCCTTTGACCACCAATTTCAATGGTCGGTCCTTTGGTAGTTGGTATGTGTAGTAAGGTATATGGTTTTCCTTAAAGAATTTGTTTATAAAGGTATAGTCTCTGATGTTTTCATCATGGTATTTGAGGCTATCTCCCCTGTAAACAACTTTGAGGTTGCCTGTTAGGTTTTCCTTGATTACTTGGTTCATCCGGATATAGTCTTGTACGACTTCTATTACTATTAGAGGGAGGTTTTCTTTACTTTCAGGCGTTGGTGCCGTTGCGCTCGGAGCTGGCTCATCTTTACTTGCACTGATTTCTTCGTCGTGCTGTTCGAGTGGTGCATATTTATTACTTGTAGTTATTTCCTTGGTTGCTCGTGCTAGCTTGGCCTTCCTCATTATTTTGCTGCTTATGTTCCTTTTGCCTCCCACCTCTCTGAATTCCGTTTCATCAGCCGTTACACAGTTTCCAGATCTTGTTGTTATGGTGTCGTATCCGCTTCCGTCTTCTGTCATTGAAACATCAGACGCACTTTCACTGTCGTACTCTGATGTCGCTTCCTCTTGTCCGTAGGCCTGCTGGGTTGTCAATATCGTGTTTCCTGTCGTCCATTACCGTGTCCATATTCTGGTCCGTGTTGCCTTGCTGGGTCGTCTTGGTTGCTGCGTCAGCCGCCGGCAAAGTCGAGTGCTGTGGGGCACTCGGCCCGCCTGGCGCGGCATTGCGGCGCGCTCTTTCCTTAATAGACATCCGCACTGCTCGCTGTCTAACTCGGAACTAGAGGACTGGACACACACACACACACCAGAGCATTTACTGCTTGTTTCGTTTTTAAGCAGTTTAAGATAGAAGGTTTTGTCGTAGACATTTCCTTCGACTTTGCATGAGGGATACCTTTACTTTTGATGTGTCATTTCTTTTGCTCTGTGTTTTATTTAATTACTTGTTAGTATTGATAGAGGTCTTTTATGTTTGTCCAGAGTGTTGTCATATTGCCCTAGGTTGGATATGAGTGGGTTTGTAGATGTGCGTGCGGCCCTGTAGAACGTTTTTGTTAGCTGAACAATCCTGTCCTTCAGGGGTGGAATACCTGTGGCTTTGTGCAGGTCGACTGTCGGAAACCGATTACACACATGGAGTGCGCGTCGAAGAGAACGGTTTTGCATTGTCTGCAGGCGACTCAAGGCAGACTTGGAGACATAACCCCAGGCAGGGCACGCATACTCCATAATCGGTCTGATGAGGCTGCAAAATATGGTGACCCCGGTGCTGGCTGCTAGAGAGCTGTCCCTGTTGAGGACCGGGTACAACTCCCTCATCCTGGCTGCGACTTTTAGTCTGAGGTCCTCGATGTGTTGTCTCCATGTTAGTCTGGAGTCTAGTGTCACACCGAGGTATTTGACAGTCTTCGACCAGTTGATGTCTTCACCATTTAGGCGTAGCTTTGGTGTAGGCTCCTGCCACCAGTTCCGCTTCCCCAAGCACCTGGTCAGCATGATTGCTTGCGTTTTGGCAGAATGAATGGTGATCCGCCATCTTCTGGCCCATGCCTCTGTTTGTTGGAGAACCTGTTGCAGCCTCCGTATGGCCGCAGCTTTGCTTCTGCAAGACGTGTAGAAGGCTGTGTCGTCTGCGTACAACGCGGTTCTTACGTTTGGTGGTGCTGGGATGTCTGAAGTGTAGAGATTATAAAGCACAGGTCCATGCACCGACCCTTGTGGTACCCCTGCGTTAATTGGCCGGCGTGTTGACAGGTCATTTCCGACCCTCACTCGGAAGGACCTGCCGGTGATGTAGATCCGGGTCAGTTTCACAATCTGGCCGGGGATACCCTGGGTGTACATTTTATAGAGGAGACCGCTGTGCCATACGGAGTCGAAGGCTCGTGCTACATCCAACAGGACGAGTGGGCAGTAGCCTCGACGGTTGAAAGTCGTCGTAGCGTGTTCGACTATGCGTAGCACTTGCTGAGTGGCGGAATGTTTCTTCTGGAAGCCGAACTGGAACTCTGGTATAATATTCTCGGATGAGATGTGGGCTTGAAGACGTTTCAGAAGAAGCCTCTCGAAGACCTTGCTCAGGGAGGGAAGCAGGCTAATTGGCCTATAGTTCTGTGGGAAGATGTCATTCTTCCCTGGCTTGGATACGCCTACTACAGTAGCTTCTTTCCAACACCTGGGGTAGTGTTGTGTGCGGAGTATGGCGTTGAACAGTGCGGTGATGTGTTGAACCGCCGATGGTGGGAGGTTCCTAATTAGCCTGTTCCCCAGATTGTCTTTCCCAGGAGCCTTCTTTGGGTTGAGTTGAGCAATTGATCTTCTAACTTCTTCCGTCGAGATCTCCTCGAACACGTACCCGTCATCCTCAGCGGCTAGATAGCGTGCTAGTCTCCTCCGGATGTTGGCGGACTCGTCTTCATCGTCATCCTGGGCTGGCCGGAACTGTTTTTCGAAGTGGTCTGCGAGGGCGTTGGCTTTATCCTTGTTGCTGTATACTAAGCCCCTCTCACCGTGGAGCGGAGGAAGACGCTTGCGTCGTTTGGTGAAGTGCCTGGCTGCTGACCAGAGGTTTCCATCGCTTACATTGAGTGTGGCTAGGCGTGCTTCCCACTCCCTGTTACGGTGTGCCTGGAGGTCCGCTTTTAGTTCACGCTGCAGGCAATTTAACAGACGTCTAGTATCCGGGTGCCTGGTTTGACGCCATTCCTTGGCCACTCTGTTCTTATGCCGGATCTGTGCAAGAAGTTGTGGTGGGAGTTGCCTTGACTGCGGCCTTGTTGCTGGTGGTGGCGTGTTTGAATTAGCTGCATCGACTATTAATGTGGAGAATTGTTTTATGGCATTCTCAATTCTTCTGTCGTCGATAGGCTGCAGGTGTTGGAGGCATTCGGTGACCTCTTCGCGGAACCGCTCCCAATTTGTTCTATTGTAGTTTGGCTGATTTGGTGTGGCTGGTGTCCACTGGCCGATGTCAATGTCTATTAAGACTGGTGAGTGATCGGAAGAGAGGTAGTTCATCGTTCGTGCAGCTACGAGTCCGTTGATACCTCGAGTTATGGCCATGTCCAGAACATCAGGGCGATTTCCGCTCCACGGGTGATGGGTTGGTTCGTCCGGCCCCCAGGTCTGCAGATTGTGTCGGATGCACAGCCGGTATAATTGGTTGCCAGCCGCATTGGTGATGCGCGAATTCCAGGTAGGATGCTTGGCGTTAAGGTCCCCTCCGATCAGGAGTTTACTCCTGATGTTGAGTAGTTGCCGGAAGTCATCTTCGAAAGGTGTTCTTCTACGTGATCTGTATACTGCGATTATGGTTACGGGCCCCGTGGTGGTCGCTATTTCAATTGCTGTGGACTCTAGTAGCTGCAGAGGAGGGGTGTGGATTTCGTGATGTGGTATCCCTCTTTTCACGTAAATAGCCACTCCGCCACCCGCGGTTGGTCTGTCCCAGCGGTAACATTGATAGTTGGCTACATTTGCCCTGAGGCCAGGTTTGAGGTGGGTTTCGGCTACCAGACAGATGTCGTTGTTCTCATCCCGCAAGAACTGCCGAAACTCACCTAGTTGTTGATGAATGCCGTCTGCATTCCATACGCAGAGAGTAAGTCCCTCTATGCGGACTCTGTCCATGATTGGGTTGGAGCATTCTGTGAGGGATCGGCTCTATGTGCCGTCATTACCGCGGATTTGATGTCCGCTGTAAGTTGGTCGAACTTGGCAATCAGCGTAGTCAGCATTGTGAGAAGAGTTCCCACTATCTCAATCAGTCTGATTGAGATTTCGAAAAGCAACATATAAATAGACCTGATGAAGACAACCGAGCAGGTTGTCGAAACGTCGTCGTTTTATGACACCATCGGGCTGGACACCCGTGAAACTTTCATTGAATCAATACGCCGGGAAAGTCTCCATTTGCATAGCATTATTATTATTATTTTGTAAGGTCGTGAAACGTCGTCGTGTTTTTTTATTATTTTTCATTATTATTTATTTATTTATTTTGGTTTGTTTGTTTGTTTAAAAAGGATTATTCCGCGTGCTTTAAGCAGCTTTCAATATTAAAGGTAGGTGAAAATAAGATTTTTTTTATCCTAAAATACTGTCAATTCAGAGTGCATTGACGACATCTCGTATTGCCGATAACAGTAATTTAGATATAAGTTTTTCCGTATATTTCTAAAGTAATTTTAAATATAGTAGTAAAAGAACAACATGTCTTCATATCACACCGCAAAATTAACTAACTTAAAAAATCTGCAATTATTTGTCAACGCTCTCTCTTAAAACTATCTTTACCTAGAATAGTTATACATCGCAAATATTGATATTACATTAATATCTGGTTATTTTAAGTGATAGATGATCGATATGACGTCTTCTTTTCATTTAAACCTAGCATTGGTTCAAAATTAATGCTTTGTTTGAAAATAGTTACTTTTTATGTTCTGTAGGGACACTAATTTCTCTTAAATGTTTAAAAAAACTAAAATGAAATAATTGTCTGCAAAACTCTTTTATTACCGAAATATAATCCATATTTTCGTTTATAAAACGAATATGTTAAAATATATCAAATTTTCTTGTGAGGTGGGTGTGTCTCAATGTTGGATATTCATGTGACTATACAACCTACAGGGAATAGGACTGTGCAAGCAGATGTGTATGAAGGGTTGAATAAGTTTTGGGAGGAAATGTATTCAGATCATTTGGATACATATGAGCATGGTAGTACCACCAGGACGGAATAGTAGGGAAATAAAGCTGCTATTCATAAAAAAAAACACACTTCGTAATCATTAAGTGCTAAAAAGGTGCCATAAATTAAAATAGTAGTTAATATGCCTTTTACGTTTACTCTCTGAACGTATAATTCCAGTTATTGGCGATATGTGTTCCAGACACACCGTGTGGCACCACGGTCAAGGACTCCGCGGCCGTGAAGTAGACCGCAGGCACACTCACTTTCTCAATGTTGGTTCACTCCACTTACCTCGTTCGACTCCCGACGCTGGACACGGTCCATCGCCCACTACGATAATCACCCCATATGTACGAGACGATAGAGTTACTATGGTAACGTATGCTCAGAAGAAATAACTGTTAACAGAGGATGCTACAATGATATGATTCTTATAAAATATCATTTTTGCTGCAGTGCACCCGCTAAGTCGAGCCAATGGCGGCACTGCCTACTCTTTTCTCAAAGCGATTCAGACCATTCTTGTTCCTCAATTTCTTCGGTCGAATTGATGATACATGTCTCAAATTTCTGTTATACATAGATATCCGCATTCTTAGCATACATACCAAATCCTATATCGTTACAGTTCTTAGTTCGGATGTTATTCATATGAAAATTTCAGCGATTTTCTCGCTCACTCAATGTTTATCATCAACACACTAAGGCAGCGGTTCCAAACCTATGGGTCGCGACCCACTGGTGGGTCGCGGCCTGTGTTTTGGTGGGTCGCGGAACAATCGAGGTTTTTATCACAAAAATATACCTTTTATTTTGTCTATTTAAAAAATATACCACAATATTTTACAAGTGCAATAATCATGAAAGCTATTAGCTTAAATTAAAACTTTGTGAGAGAAAAAAAAAGTTTTCTTAAACAGTCAGCCGGTATTATGCAATAACCTCGTTGTGAGATATAGCAGCGGCAGCAATCGCGCAATCCTTATGGTAACCCCTGAACATCCCCTCTCCCGCCACGCTCTAGGGCGGAGATGCGCTCGCACACCACCTGCAATTTTACTTCTCTCACTGTCATTTTCTTGTTTATTCTTGAATCGAAACCAAAGTCTTTGATTGAAACAGTCTCTCTCTGCTTTGTGAGAGTGAGTTATTGTGTGCGTTCTCTTTTGATTGAGAGTAGATTTAATGTGATTAATCGTGGAATTTCAGCAGTCAACTTGATGAGGTGATGGTTTGTGCAGCCAACTCCCGGTCTATAATATGTTTCTTGTTTTATGTATTAACAATTCTTGTTTTTGTTGATAGTATAAACTTTTATTATCTGACAACAGCATTATGAAAGACAAAACATGCGTGTTAATGCATCATTTTGGCCTCTCGTTTGACATTTTGTTTTTATTGCGAGTAACTGAAAACTGTAACGACCGTCGTAAATTATATGAAAGTCACTCAAAGGTAAGCTGCACTCTCACTTAAAAAAAGTTAACTCCAGTTGATTTTTAATGATAGATTTCGTACCCCGGAAGAAACACCTCACGGTTAAAAAAGCCGGAGCTTGGAACTGATGACGCCACTTAACAGAAGTAATGTCATCCTATGAATAAAGAAATGTGATTAGTTATGTGTTTGTGAATATTATGTATAAATTAATTTTCCGGAGAATCTTTGACAGCAAAACCCAGGCGCAACAGACACGAGAGCAAAGAGATTGGAGAGGCATGAGGATCCGGAGACAGCTAGAAGGAAACTGTGCTAGTGCATTGTTCAAAATTGTTTCTTTCAATTCTTTCTCTTCATGATTCTGATATATAATTTCTTGGCTAACTGAAT
Organism: Vandiemenella viatica; assembly: GCA_031002005.1. Classification (NCBI taxonomy): domain Eukaryota; kingdom Metazoa; phylum Arthropoda; class Insecta; order Orthoptera; family Morabidae; genus Vandiemenella; species Vandiemenella viatica. Next base: position 3,672 of record JARYHS010010728.1, on the reverse strand, counting down.
TACATGGAATAATATCTTGTAGCTCATTTAAAAGTTAAGGAAAAAATTGGACCTTAAATGAAAGGTTATATAAAATTTACGTGTATTTATAAGTTGTGTTGAGTAATTTGTAATATCTGAGAAGCTGCAGAGCAAAATATGATAAAATTTGACTTTGAAGGTTTAGTTGTGATCATTTAACTGGTGGTATTCTTGAAGCAAAGGTAAGAAGAAATAAAGCAAGGTAGAGTATACATTTTATTCCAGATTAAGAAAGAAAAATTGAGGAGAGATTGACGATATTATAATTATAACCGGAGAGCTAAAATTAAAAGCCATTTATAGCTGAAATCGTCAGACTGTATGAATACAAGGTACAAAAACCATTTATGCTTGGGCTGATGACAAAGACAGTGGGAAATTAACGGATTTCGAAGGGTTTTTCTTAAGTAAATATTCGTCGAAAGAGCTACAAAGAAATATGAGGAATAATTTTTGGGTGCTTTATGCCATATTTCCAACAAGATGTGTGTTTATTGGAGTACTGTGATAGAAAGCTGGAGGGACTGGCATACTTGTCTCTGAGCATTGATGATCAAAAAAGGGTTGAAGAGTCACGGGGGAAGTTTGCATGGAATATACAGGGGGAGATTGATTTACAACAATATGATAACATAGAAGAATTCCTGAGCATCATAAGTGGAGTTTATAGACGGCGAGACAGTGACGGGTTGTCGAGTACCAGTAGAAATATAGAAGCAAAAATTGTGGTGGTAGTTGGAAAAAGGAAGTAGACAGTGTCCGACGAGTAGAGTTCCCTCAAGAGAAGACGGGTTTGAGGAACAGCAACAATAACAATAGGACGCGTTTCGAAGAAAAGAGTCGCAACCTAATGAAAGACGGCCGGAGAAGACCAACATTAGGAAATGGCGGTGGACATGGAAGAGACGTATCGATAATTAGACGCCAGAGTCGAATGTGATCCGATCGATCTTGGGTAACAGAAGAAATGGGTCAGATAGAAGGGTAAACATCAGAATAGACAGAAGGACAGCAGAGAAGAAACATATATAAACAATATACATCGTGAAGATGATGCGATGGTGAAGACAACCGAATTGTAAAGAAAAGATGCTTAATCAGTGTGTCAATGACACAGAGCAATGTATCAAAGATATATCACTGGTATTGTGTGAATGTTTTGGATCTGAGATTAGAAAGAAAGGATCTCAAGGATATTGGACACCTGAATACGGATAAAAGTCGAAAGGGTGAACAATGGTTGGAAGTCGAGAGAGCTTGTGATTATATAATATTAGAAAATCAAGAGAAGAAGATAGAGATTAAAGAGGAAAGACTATATGTATTATCAGAAATTTACTGTCATGAAATGTGGAGATAGATGAAAATGAGAACCGGTTTACTAGAAATTGGTGCCAATGAGAATGAGCATAAAGATATAAATATAATCACAATGGATCAAGAGTCATGTCCTGATGAGTTGATAGGAAGAATGCCGGCACCTGAAATGTTAGAACAAAAGGAAACTAGTCATATCAAGAAGGAATCAGAAGGAGAGGAAGAGTATAAGTTAACAGGAAGAAACAAATGAAGAGAACTAAACGGATAAAGAAATTATAGGTGACCTGGTGGATTATGATGAAGAGGCAATGACAAATGGATGATGAATCGAGAGACAAAACATAGGAAAAAGATTAAAGATATGTGGGGCAAGAAGAAGAACTAAGTTTGAAGGTTAGGCTCGGAAATAAAATTAGGGTTATAAAGATTTTTGCAGACTACATTCAACATCGCCTACGTGCAAAAATAAGGCTCAACACTGAAATACTGTGTTGCACGTGTTCGTCCTTTTCTTTTGCATTCATTGATCACCGTCACTGTCACCTATGCTAAGTGTTAGGTTGAATTTCCCATCCTTCCTTAGTTTCATTACCTTAAAGTACAGAGTATCGGACAGTGTGTAGGGAACCATAAAGGGTGATCTAAGGATCGCGAAATCTTCGACAGAAGGTAAATCAACCCAACCTGTCGGACTTTAATTTACGAGGGGGTACCCAAAAATAAGCGGAATAGCATTGCCGTGGGCGGAGCTTGTATAGTACGCGTTTCTACCACTAGGCCTTTTTAGCGGCAACTCATTGTCAGTTCAGTGCCGCCTGTGTTGTCGATTTAGCTTGTTCTGTTAATCTGCAGTGTTAGTTTTTGCTAGTGTTGTTTTGTTATTGTATCGTTTTTGATGATGGCAAGTTTAAGTGAACAACGTGCAGCTGTGAAATCTTGTTTTCTACTAAGTAAAAATTCTACTGAAACTGTTTTAATGTTGAAAACAGCTTACAATGTAATGTGGCCTATAGCAGACCAAAGGATTCCCGGAATATGACTAACTACTACAGGCAAGCAGCGTTTATTGTTTGCTAGCGGAAAGGAAAATGGAATATGCTAGGGTGAGATAAATGGATTTGTATTAGATTCGTATATACTGCAGTACTGAATGTTGCGTATGAAATGGACAATTCACATTGCTTGGATTGTTTCCATTAATCGATATGGATTGTTAGGAATATATAGCGGTAATGCAACACGTCAGCCTATAAATATATCAAATAAAAAATGTGGCTGATAATAATATATCAGTGACATTTTTGGTGGCAGAAATTACTGTGGACCTTTGGTTGACAGCTATGTTAAGGGGCAGAATCATAGGCTGCAGATTCCTGGATCCCCACCCTAAAGTTGAATTGTGTACGAAAACCCCTGAATAAATCAGGTGTAAACTACACACGTGAATCAGCTACATGGGTGGCAAGGGTTGTGTGTAGAGGATTGGGAGGTTTTTTAGGCTTAGGGAGGAAGACCCAGCATTCAAAATAAAGTTACAAATAAATATAATACAGTTTGTTAAGAGTAGCTTATAGTAATCACAGACCTACTACGTTGACGTTGCAGGGGGAGAGGCGCAACTACCACGTGAAGCGTCCCAAGTGGTGAATTGGAGGGGGGATTTGGTGTTACATCGGTTTACCGGCGGACTTGAGTGAAATGAAACAGCCCTCGCGGAGCGAACACACGTTTTGGATGAAGGTAAAAGAAGCCAGAGAACACCATGAGGCAACCACTAAGACTAACAGCCCTAGCTCAGTTGTAACACTGATGTGTATGCATCCAAAAAAATTTAATCCCTACAAGCATGAGAGAAACTTCTAAGAATGTTACCCCAGACTTTTCTTCGGACGAATCCCTCACTGTGAAAGCCGTGGCGCGTGTATCTCATTCGGAATCAGAAGAACACTAGGCACCTTGCAAAAGTACTATGTAAAATTCTTTTGCAGGACTCCTACGCCCAACTCGTGCTAGAAAATGAATACTAGAAAATTATGATATTACCATATCCACAAGAAAGCCAATTAAAATGGCAAAAGATTAGTCTCCCTTTGCTTAATCACAGCCTTCAGGTCATGTCGACACACTTCCGTCATTTGCCACGGTATACATTTTAGGTGACATATCAAATACATTAGTCTAAACATTTTGAGCTGGAAATGTGAAAAAAATCTGTCAAATAACTAGTAATAATAATTTTACAATGACTTCGCACAATTCTCAGTGCCGGATATAGGAAGGGGAGGGGAGGAGGGAGTTCAGCTGGGGCGCTTGCTGTGGGCGAAAAAATCA
>JARYHS010010727.1:0-24998 GCA_031002005.1 Vandiemenella viatica | reverse complement strand
ACCTCCTTTATGTACTGGCAGTACTACACACTTTTCCAGTCCTGTGGTAAGCAGCAAGTATCCAGGCTCAATTTAAATAATATTTTGAGATATGGTACAATGTCACATCAGGCTATCTTTAAGATATCTGTAAAAATATTATCTACACCAACCCCATTGTTTTTTTCAGCTTTCTTATTTCCTTCACGATTTCCTCAGGATGTATTTCAAATTTTTTGGTATCCTTCATACCAATTGTGCTCTTAAGCTCGTTCTCCTGAATTAGACCCTCCCGCTTCTGATTCATTGTCCCTAATGACCTCACTAAACCAGTTACTTAAAATCTCTGCCTTTTTAAAATCCTCCGTAACTTCTTCTCCATCCTTATCTATAAGTATCTCAACACCCTCCCTTCCCCTCAGTTTTCTATTATAGCCATAGAAATTTCTAGATGCATCAGTCAATGAGTCCTCCTGCACTAACAGTACTCTTCATAAACCCCTCTTTAGCCACTTTCTTTGCTATTATTAAGTCCTTGTTTAGTTGTTTCAAAAATTCTCTACTACCCTGCTGTCTCTTAACTCTGTTCTCTTCTTACCAACCTCTAACCTCCTCACTTCCCTATTATAGTACGCAGGTTCTCTACTTCTCTTTATTTGCTGCTTTGGAAAAAAAAAAAAAATCTTCCCCCTTTCTTATTATCTCCTTGAACTCTTACCACCTTGACTCTACTGTACTTGTGCCTTCCATACATTTGCTGAAACAGTCTCAGAAATATCTCTTCAAATTTGAAATCTGTGCCTTTTTATAACTGTACCTACTTCCCCCTTCAATTTTGGTTGCTGGTACACTGAATCCTCTAATATCCATCAGAACTGCTTCATGATCACTAATTCCTTCGGTTACTTGTCACCCCACAACGTTATCATCGGGTTTTATTTGGAATATCCAAAATATTTTGTTCCCTGGTGTTTTGCTCTACCACTTGTGTAAATCGTGCTTCCCTTATTAATGTATTTGCAAATCTCTGTTCCCTTGTGTTATCAATCTTATTTCCTACGCAGTTTACACCTGGTAAATTCAAATCACAAATCAATAATGAGCATTCTATTCTCACCTCTGAAATCTGAGTAAATTTAATTTCTCCCCAAGAGCCTCATCTTCACCTGTCATTTTTCCACTGCGGTAATCAACCAACACACAGATTTTTTCTTTTCTGCATTATACCCTCCCAACCTCGGGACTTAATAGCATTAGATATTTATGGCCTGTTACCACCACCCAGAGGAGGGGTAACACAAATACATTTAACACTCAATGTCTTTTCCAAATTTGTAAAGCTGTATGCTCTGAAGTAAGCAACTACCAGAGTGATAGGTTCAAAAATTTCCGATCAATTGCTCTCAATTTACAGGAAAAATGAGGGAGGCCAGTCTCGTAGAGCTACACAGTAAGATCCTAAAGACATCCTATTACTCAAGCAAACCCAGCCAAATGTGTAATGCGCCAACTAGGCAAATGGCTTAGAACCTTTTCGGGGGAAACCACAAATAATAGGTTTGGGAAATACCAAACTTTGGCCGAAAGATCAAAAAGACAAGCGTCCATGTTAGGGACGGACAGTAATATTCAATTTGCTGGGTCATGAAAACGTGCCTTTCAATAGGTGGTGAATTACAGCTTGGAACCATGTGGAGTGTTAACCATGTAGTGCCTGTGTTAAAATAGTCCACAATGAATCAAAACGAATCTGAAGAACTCTAAAAACAAATTGACTGTGTACAATTATGTAAGTAGTAACAAAGTCCATGGTTTAAGGTAAACGTTCCTAGTTGCAAAATTGTTAAATACAGACTTGTAATACGTGCTCGGTACCGGCCAGGAGATATTTGTGATGTTTAATAAACTATTTTGCAATGGTATTTTGTGTTGATGAGCAAGTCTTTGTAGAATATTTTACATAAGAACACAATTAGAATTTCAGTTAATATTTCCCCTTAAGGGAATGGTGGCCATATTGACTTTTTAAAATCTGTGAAGATCACTACACAGCACTTCACATTCCATTGGGAGACAAAGGAAAGCTCAAGTTCAAGACATGTAAGAATTGTCACATAGCACTAATTGCCACACAGTCCATTACAGAATTATGCCTACTATATAGCAATTTATTTTTCCTACCAGGGGATAAACTTACCCAAACAGACACTGCAAGAAATGAAAAACTTAAACCGGAGGGAGTAGGAACTATTATTAACAGTAGATCATACAGGACACCAGAAGCTTTAAAGCCCATACTAGATGAGAGATTAATCATATGTTAGAACAGGGAATTATTACCAAATCAACAAGCCTGTGGAACTTTCCAATTTTAATATGTGAGTGTAGGCTTTCCCGGCGAATAAATGACAACAAATCTTTTCGGACTTGCAGCCGGATTTTATTAAAAAAGTTACAAGCTTTCGGCAACTAGCTCAGCAGCCATCATCAGGTCAATTATGTACTGGCGGTCTTGCCGTTACGAATACCTGGTATTGTTTGGTATTCGTAACGGCAATGCTAAAAGCACCCACTTTTATTAACACAGTTTCAAGAGTACAATACACTAACCACCGACCGAAAAATTATGCAAGAAAAAATATTATATGTGATAGAGCTGTATTCCAAAGATTGTAAGTTCTTAGGAGTAAGTTTAAACAAGTCTGCTGCGCAGACTGCACTGTCATTCACTACAACGATTATAATCCCATTGGAATACACTGAATATGTTCTCCCTGCACATAATTAGGTAGTTTTATAGTCTCTGGTTACCATAACGGTGCAAATACAACTGCCAGTATTTATTTTAACGATGCGCAAGCCCAGTATAAGTATCCACATGGCATGTCTTCAAAACAATCATCCATATATAACCTCACTTTACCATAGTTATTCTGCGACTGCATTTCTGCACGACTCGCATAACCATGTGCAAATCGATTAATCCACTTGATACTCTGAATATCATTGAGTCATGTATAATCCGATACATTTAAAAAAAAAAAAAACAGTAATTACTAAATGAAATAAAGGATTGCTGGCCTACTGTATTGTGACAACCTCCACTATTACAATATACAAAATTTGATAGGGAATTTTTTATTAGTGCTGACACAAGCATAGAAAGCCTCAAAGCGATTTAATTACAAGGGAAGATAGGTCAATAGCCTATGCCTCAAGAATGTTGAACAAAGCAGAAAAGACAGGAATGCCTTGTTTGTCTTTGATCAGTCAAATTGTTTCACCCATATATTTTGGAACCCATTTTAAAATAACCACAGATCACAAACCACTCTTCTGGATTTTTAAAGTAAAAGATCCATTTTCAAGACTGCTGAAATTCCAATTAAAACTTTCAGAGTATGGGTTCAAGATAGTTTTCATAAGTGGAAGAGGGAATTGTAATGTTGATGCTCTTGGGAAATGGATGAATTTCTCTGATTCTACTAATACTTCCACTAGTGATGATAGTACTAGTGAAAACATGGACATTTCAAAAGATACTGGCACTACATCCACACCAACAAAACCATTTGAAGCACAAACACTGACTACTGAAACCGAATTACCAGTACTAGAGGAAGCAGAGAAACAAGCCATCCTCTGCAAATTCAATGGCTCACCCATGGGCGGTCACACAGGGCATAAATAAAACTAAAGAGAAGGTTGAAAGATATATACAATGGAAAGGTATGGCCCAGGATATCAGATGATATTAGGAAATTTTGCAGTTGCCAGCATTATAAACTAACACAGCCAAATGCCACTTGTGTTGACTAGGATACCAGAGCAGATACTCAAAAAATGTGCAATTGATATCTTAGATCCACTTCTGATCACACATCAAGGGAATCAATACATATTAACCTTCTAAGACTTTATAAAAGTTTATGGCAGCTTTTCCAATCCCTAAACAAGACACAACCAGTGTTGCCAAATCTCTTATTGAGGAAATCATACTAAAATCTGGTATACAATTGGAAATTTTGTCATATTTGGGAGGTGTATTCATTAGTGACACATTCAAGCAGGTTTGTAAGTTATTAAAGATTGAGAAAATTCAAACAACAGCATACTTTACCCAAAGCAATGGTACCCTAGGGAGGAGTTGTCATAGGATCACAGAGTACCTGAGACACTACATTGATAACGATCAATTAAACTGGGATTCCTGAATCCCATTCGCAATCTTCGTGATCGATACCAACATTCACTCAGCTACAGGTTTTTCACCTTTTGAACTGTTCTTTGGATGCATACCTAATATTCCAGGTATATAGTCAAGAGACCCTACTGAAGTTGTATACTTATACGTGGACAGAGCTGAAAGCTGGGCTAAAGAGCTTACACCGCCGAGCCACATAAATTACCAGAGGTGCGAAGAATTTTATGACAGGACTCAACACACCATTAGATTTAAAGTTGGGGATCATGTTCTTCTCAAAGACAAATGTGTTTGACGGAGCATTGTAAAAAATTACACACTATTTTTATCGGTCCATATAGGTGGACCTCCCCAACACACTTGTACAAAAAGGTCACTACAAATGAGAAAAAGAACACACTAGCTGCTTGCAACCATATTACTAACTTTTAACCAATGAGCATAGTCTTCTAGAAGTGTTCAACCATACTCTGATCCGATTATTAGCACAAAAGCTACAGATAAACATAGACACAAGATTGTTTGTCAACATGAGCACTTGATCATAGATGCACCTCCAAATGTCAGATTAAGAGCTGCGGGCCAAAATGGCCGCTCTCTCAGATAACACGCCCACCTTGTGATAGCCAAGGCTGTACGATAAGGTGAGGCCAACGCCTCAGATTATAGATAAGCGAGCTGTGTAGCCAGCATCCAGACATTGGCATCTCGAAGCCATACGTCCCGCAAAAACGGAGCATAACCTCCATATAGTCCAACACATTGATGATACTATTCTAGGATAGTGCAAAGTGGAGGGAATATACAAAATCAAAGCTCTAAGAAGTATATTTCTTCTTTGCAGACTTCCGACTTCACTACTTCCTATTAGTTCTTCCTCTGGGCATTGTATTTCAAGATTTTCAAGTGCAGAAATATACACATACGCCAAGTCTATTCTACAATTTTTGCCAGTGCATCCAGCTGTCAACCATCACTTGGCAGATAGTAAGTTACATCAACTTATGGGAATTCTAAGAGAAATTAAATTAGGTGGAACACTATGCTACACATTCTATAGCATTCTGTAAAAACATGTTGGCAGAACTCAACCTGTCAGTGGATGAGTGCAACGAGATGGCACTAGAGTTATGATGTCATACAGATCACATTAAACACTCTCAGATGCTAATTAGAGAATTGACTAATCAATACATTCGCAGCGAATGCAGGGTGTTAAATTTTGTAGGGGAGATCGCAGAAATACTTTTGGGGGTCGTAAGTGATAGTGATTTTGAGTACTATAAATCCAAGATAAACCTGTGGAAACTGTGCAGCTGAAACTTAACAAGGAACATCTTACAATAGTAAAAACATTTCTATTAAACTTTAATCATTCAGTGACAAGTGTCAGTCGAAATCGAGAGTTGCTGATGAATGGCGTAGGAAAAATGCAACATTATGAGCACAAATTGTAAGCACCTTAGAATTCTGGCAAATTCTAGTTTTGCTTAGGCGGGACTTAGAAATTTCGAGAAGTGCAGTTTTCAACTTAAAGGAATTTGCCTGTAATCTTCCCTACAGTTACAATTCACCATAAAAATAATTTTAAAGTGTATTTATCATATCGGGAAACATTTAGTTTAAGAGATATTCCCGTTTGTTCAGGTTTTGAAACACGCGATCATAAAAGTAGAAATTCTAAGATTTGCAATATCTTTAAATCGCGTAAAGCTACAACCAAACTTTTATCACCAGCTGTAGTCAGCACTGTCCCCGATATTTTGGCAATAAAATTAAGTAATTTGGTAAAGATTAATTAGTGATTTTAATTAAGAGAAAAAATAAGCTTTTTTATTAAAAGAGATATTAAATTAAATATTACATCAGTAGATAGCTCTAATTAAGACGACTTCATACAAATATTGGTTCCCATAAAAAGTTTAAGCATTTGTCTAGTAATTAAGTTTTTTAAAAATAGATTGTCGCGGATTGTTGTTGACGCGCGTAAAATTCCAGATCACTTAGGGATTTTCCCCAAATTAGAATTTGTCACTACGCGGAGTTTTAAACAGCTAAAACTTTAAAACTAATTACTCTAAATTTCTCACGGGACTGCCGTTGGACTTCTAGTAGATAAGTCCAGATACTGTCAAAGTTTAAACATTTTTAATAGTCGGGATCGTCAAATAAATTACACACACTTTTAGCTACGCGGAAGCAAAAAGATGTGATACAGTTGCTGACGTCACTGGTTCTGGTGGTTTCTATTAAAGGACCCCGCCGCCATTATGGTTTGTCTGTTCCTGCCTGTCATTTGTTCCGGTCTGTCTTTCATCTCGGTTGGTTGTAACTCGCCATGCTGGCTAGTTCGACCATGTTGAAACTTTGGTGTCGCGTTATATAGTATCATTAATGACTGTTAAGAACTGGTAAATTTACTAAAGGGGGTTCGGTCGGTTAAATTTCTCTCCACAACCTGCAACTTTTGGTAAAGAGTGTTCGATTTGCGAGCTCAACTGTAAAATGCATATTTAAAATTGTGACTTTGAAAAATAAAACTTTGGATTTTCTAGAAGTGAACTTGTGTGCTTCAGTAGTTTGCTTACTACCTTTTGTCTATTTGTGGGTTAACAAATATTGTGGCGACCTCAAGCATTTAGGTTGAGTTATCCGGCTACATGGTCAAGTCTAAATTATTTCGTAAATTTTCTATAGAACTTTGAGTCAACATCAAGAGTAAGTTGAGGCACTAAGGCTATACGTATCAGCCTTGGGTTTTACAAAATTTGCAATGCTGCAGTTCAACAATTGTCAATAATGGTCTCAATAATTGAACACTTCATTCAGGCAGTAGCCATTCCCCAAGGTCTTCAACAGGACTATGATCTCTCAGTCAGTACTATCATTAACTCTGAGAATGGGTTACTCCAATCCCACATGAAACATCCAGTGTAAGTTGTTCAGTATCTAACTTTAATTAGGGACAATATCAGCGATAAAAAAATTTCCTATCCCTCTGAATGAAGAGAAAGGTTACCTGCTCCTAAAAATAATTGATGTTGATGTATTCATGTATCAAAATATCTTGAGTTATATGTTAAACGTACCCCTAGTTGAAAATAATGAACTTGACTTATACAGTATACTTCCACTGTCCATAGAAGTAAGTGAACAAGGTAACTACTTGTTTTTGAAAGCTGAAAGAGAATTTCTATTTACTGTTCAATCAAAATGGCTTTACGTCAAACTGAACCATGAACAATTAGACTGTAAGTGACCAATACTTCAAGCACTTGCAAACAAACCATCATGCAAACAAGCCAGGACAGGTCACCTTGAGATGTGTAATGCTTGCAACTAATTAGACTGAGAGAGAAAAGTTGTAGCCCTGAATCGCAGCATATGAATAGCCCTTAGCCATAACGAATGGATTTTCATTGCCTCAAGAGATGACGGCTTGACTATTTCATATAATAATGGACAACCCACAGATCTCATATTTAAAGGGATGGGGAAACTGAAGTATTTCAACAAATGTTGAGGCTATGGTAGCCAAATGCTAATAAAGTCAAAATATTTAAAGGGATGAGGAAACTGAAGTTTTTCAACAAATGTTGAGGCTATGGAAGCCAAATGCTAATAAAGTCAAAATTAATCCTTAGAACTAATGTAACAAATCAAAACAACATTCCTAATTTTAAGCCGGTATTAGATTGTTGTGTAATGAATCTACATCTACTCTACATATATACTCTGCAATTCACAAAATTGTGGGTGGCAGAGGGTGCTCAACACCAAAGCTAATCTCTTTGTTCTGCATTCCAATCCCCAATAGTACGAGGGAAAAAAGAATTCATATAAGAATCAGTGCGGCACCTTATTTCTCTAATTTTATCTTTCCTGTCATTCCGGCTCAAATAGGTTGGTGGACAAAGTATTTCACTACACTCGTAAGTGAAAGTGGGAGTACACATGTTTACCAATAAGTTTATACGAAACGTGAGTCGTCTACCAGAGACTCCCAGCCTAGTATACTAATCAAATCTGTAACGCTTTCATAAGGACTGAAGCAAGCGATCACGAATCGAACGGCTCTTCTCTGTACTTTCTCTATTCTCTCAATCAACCCCTTACAAAACAGATCCCAGATGGCACAACAGTAGCCCAAATGTGGACACACAAGAGATTTGTACGCTATCTCCTTTGTTGTTCATTACAATTTTTCAAGATTCGACCTAGGAACTGCAGCCTAGAATTAGCTCTACCTACTAACGTAGTAATATGCAAGTCCCATTTCATGTTCCTTTGTACTGTTACTCTCAAATATTTCATAGAATCGACCATATCAATAACTGAATTGTTTACATCGTATTTCTGGACAATCGGATTCTTTTTGTTAGTTATGCTCATTGTCTTACACTTTTTACAATTTATGATGCAACTAAGGAAAATGGAAGCGGATTCTAGGCGATATAAATAAGAAAAGAAAGGGAAATTAACCCACCACATACCAAAGTGGACGGGTGCGATGAGAGGGAACACTAATGCTGACAAACAACTAACCAATATTTCGGCATCTGCCTTGCTCACAAATAGAAAAACGGGCCATTAGGCTTGGAACGTGTGTGCACAACGAACATTACCTAATGACTAACCGTGTAGTGGTGGAGGTGGGTGGGGATGGCTAAGGAGTAGACTATCGATATCGGTATGCAATGTCTGAGATAATATATTTAATATATTGGCAGGCGATGGTAAAATGAGCAAATGTAGTAATGGTACGGTATAAACATGGCGGGGGGGAAAGGTAGTGATGAGTTAATTGGATTTTAACGGTGGTTAAGTGGGTGTCTTGAATCCAGGATATTCTGGTACGCTAGTTCCCATCTCCGGAGTTCTGCTGCAGTGGTGCTGTCAGGGAAAACTCTGACTGCTCTCACAGTAAAACAGTCGTTGAGGTTGTTGGAATCATGGCTATTGGCATGTTCTGGTACTGGAAGGTACAGGTTGCGAGTGTGGACTGTTTGTCTGTGGCCATTAATTCTAACAGAGAGTTGCTGTGTGGTGAGGCCTATGTAAGAACTGGTGCAATAGCGGCAAGTTAGTTGGTATATAAGATGAGTGGTTGAACAGGTGGCATGCCCAATAATACAATTTAGTGCGAGTTGCCACTCAGCGCACCAAAATTCCTACTTCCCTACAAATAACCGCATAATCAGCCAACAGTCTAAAAATTCTTTTCACTTTGTCTCTGAGATCATTTATAAAAATTAAGAAAAGAAGTGATCCTATTACACTCCCTCGAGGTACAACCGATGTAACACCTAGTTTAGAAGAACTTTCTCCTTCGAAGACGACATACTGCAACCGATCAGTTAGAAAATCCTTTATCCATTCACAAAGATGATCCGATATACCGTACGCTCCAAGCTTCACTAAATGCAGTTGTGTGGCACAGAGTCAAATGCTTTCTGAAAATCTAAAAAAATTTCTTCTACTTGTGAACCTGCATCAATAACTTTCATTACGTCATGTGTAAATAGGGCCAGCTGTGATTCATAGAGAAAGACTCAATATCACAGAGCTTAAGCTGAAATATGAAACCTGTCGGTAAGCACCTGAGTGATCTTATGGCGGCGAGTTATAAAATTGAGGAACTGGAGGAAGAAATATCTAAACAAGAATAATTGAAAATGAGTGCCTACCATATTGTCATCATATTCTGTCATTTCTTATATCAGTATCATTTTTAAAGCATTTGTAAACATTGAAAGACATACAGAGTATGTTTTAAGTACCTTTGGCACACTATGGATAAGTGCAGTGGCCAGATATGTATCAACAATACAGACATGACTCTGTCTAATGTAACAGAGGTAAGGCAAATTAGACATGTGAAACCTAGATGATCTCTACATAGAGATGTGGAGTTAGAGGCAGACGAAGAAGATAATATAGTAGTCTTTGAGTGTAGTATTACAGTAGCTTAATCATGAAGACTCCGATCCTGAACTGCGACCTCAAGGTCACACAGATGTTAAGCACAAGTATTAATTTCTTGGGTGAAGCAAACCTTTATTAGCATGTCTGGTAGATTAAGAGGTAATACACATATGCTCATTTTAGGTAATCTTATATTTTTAGTATCAACACACACGCCGAAAATTTTGCCAACTTCTAGAGCATCGCAAAATATTCTGCTAAGCGGGGAGGTGTTGTCGGTATGAATTTTTTGTAGCAAAATTTAGTCTTTTAAAGGTAGTTTGTATTTCGAAGCCAAGTGAACCAGCGTAACACCACACCACTATACTTGATGCCATCCTTCAAGGTCGCTTAGCACGGCACTCCTACTGTGGGAACCACAGGTCTACTCTGTGTTCACGAGAGCGGCAGCTACCTGGCATGTGACGTACACATCAAGATGGCATGATACTCGGCTAATAGTAAGCATCTGTTCCCCACTTCCAGATTCAGAGATGCTACTAGGCGACAGAGATGTTTAGCAGTTCACTATGTAAATTTATGTAGGGTAGTCCTGTTATTAAGCAATAGTTGCTATTTTAGGCAAATTCCACCGTTATCCCCTCTGTTGGCTCCGGAAGCAATCACTACCATTTTGGATCTTATGGCCCACTATTTCACTACCAGAAAAATCTCAGACCTGCATAAAAATTCCTGTAATTAATTACTCACATCAGTTTTATTGATAAAACCAATTGAGATCATTTTAAGGAGCTACTTACATCAATATAACTAAGTAAAGCTAAGTCTCTGTTTTCATTACCCATTGGGGTAAATGTCGTCACTCGCTCGGCTAACAAAGTGACAGTGTGTCAGGCATCGAGTGTAAAGTGAAAAATCACTTTTCGAGTAGCAAATATAGCACTCTGATCAACTTTCATAGAATACAGCTTTTCTTAATGAATGAGATCAACTGCATAGCTCTAGCTGTTAGATTCCCATAACTGGATATTAGAGTTAACACTTGCAGCAGAATATATGTTACAACATGCAACACACATACTAACTTAACCACCTTCACTGGAAAGAGTTTACAAATTATAGTAGAGTCACCTGTGAAGCCTGAATTGTCATTTAACTTGTAATAACTGTCCAGACATCTAATCAAAAATCTGTAATCGATTAGCATGAATGTACAATGATCAAAAGTATTTTGCAATAGGCAACATGCACATCCTCATTAAACAATTTATTAATTACTCAAAAGTTAATCATTAATTAAAGTTACTTGGTAAAAACAGTAGAAACTATATTTCACTTACCGCAGTATCATTTTCAGTCTAAATATTTCAAAACTTTTAATCATTTCTTCCTGATTAGGAACACGAGAAACGAGACACTTTGCTGCCTTGATAATAGCAGATATAGCATCATTTTTAGATTCATTTTTTGCTTCTTTCTTCAATTCATCGTCTGTGAGATTGTCTAATATTCCTGGTACCATTTCCTGTTGAAAAAAGTATGAGTCTAACAATCAGTACATACTTCAGTCAGGCTCAGTTTTGAAAATTTAAAAAAAGTGTACCAAATTAAAATTATTCTTGCAACCTTTATCTTTTCTTTGTTGAAAAATAAAATATTAAGGCATATCTCAAGTACATGACAATTTTTTGACATATGAAAGTAATAAAGCTGGGAAATTCACAATGGACAAACAGATAAAAAAAAAATACATATTGTGGTGTGGTCTATATTCATTTTTTAAGCGATATGAGATACATTCTGTTGTATTTTTATAAATCCACAAAAGGACAAGATAAACATTAACTGGCTGCATTTATTGTTGCAGCGATTGGAAAAGGGAGATACTTTCTTTCATTGAATATCACAATGCTCAGTGTAGTAAAAAAAATCTATTTTTACCTTACTGGGTGAATTTGAAGTTGTAATTAAGATGATCACTACTAAATATCATTCTAAGAAGAAACATTATATCACTTAAAACTGGGAGAAGTAACTATCATTGCAAATGTCAGATGAAATGTAACTCTCCGACTGAACTTCAAACTTCAAAACTCTCAAAACATATATTTGATCTTAAATGTCATAAAAGCAGTGTAAAAGAAACTGGAATTGACTTTGACATATGAGTAGATGATAAAATATTAACACCAAAGTTAAAAATTAACATGAAAAGTTTATACTACCTCAGTTTCTATAATTATACTAGAATATTTATGAAAAACAGATTTAAGAAATAAAATGCTTACTCAACATTTTATAAGTTTTACATCAAAAAACTTCATATTCCAAATATTAACTCAATAAATCAACTCTTCTACAAACAAGCACGAATCTAGTACACGATTTGCTGATCATTAGACTACATCAGTTCCTCATCCAACTACATAACTAATTGTTAAAAAAGTTCATGGTGGCTGGTAAATAATTTTTAATACCTAACACAGTGATGTATGCTTAGAAAGGAAGACTAAGACTCAGTTGGCTGGATGCATTATTGGAAGATGCAAAAAAAAAGCAGACGTCCCAGAGGAGGAATGGAGAGAGGTAGCACTAGAGAGAAGACTAATTGGTAAGGCAATGGATCAGCTATAGTCTGTGATGCCACTGCAGTATGTAAGTAAATACGTAACAGTGGTAACAACATGGAGAACATTGTAACACTGAATGTGAATGGAACTGATAGCTAAGACTTCCTTAGTGTCTGGTGCAAGCCACAGTTTCAGTTTCAACTGAATGTACTAACACCTCAGGCTGCACCAGTTAACCAGCGCATTGTACCACAAGTTCGAATACCATCTGGTGACGACATAGGTACATCATGCAGTAAGGAAAGTAAATAAGTGGAGCAAGTCGCATGTCAAGTCATTCTAGTCACGACTCATATGGCAAATATGGAAATGCACTGACCAGACAGCCTTGCCTGGTGTCTCATTCCTAGCAAGAATAAGGCATTTCTTGTGTTCGTCTCTTTTATGTTCATCATTCCCAGCTGCCTTCATCTGTGGTTTGGTTGTATTTTCCTATCCTTTCTTAGTTTTATTGCCTTAAAGCATTTTCCTACTCATGTTATTGTATATATAACCCATAAACATGGGGAAAAAAAAACAATTCAGACAGTTTCAATTTTCAAGGTAGTAGAAACATGTAACTACGTTGGCCATAGGCACTTGCGGTCACATGTTTCTATTTTCCTGAAAACATGGCATGGGGCATTGTGTTTGTGGATTATGTTTTTTGTTGCTGCTATCATCCTCCCTTCAACATTGGAGAGTGGTGGCTAAATTTTATCTTTCCTTTTCATTAAATGTCACCTCAATCGTCCATTCCATTCTTATAAATTACATATTTATGGATAAAGAATATTATCAAACATAGTTCAATGCAAAAACTACTGACAAAGAATATTCAATACAGTCCAGAGCAGTGCAAAGCTACTTTTAAAAAATAAAAACACCACTTACTAAAATAGGCATAAGGTATTTTGTAATAGTGTGTACAGTCAGAAACTCGTAACACAGACCAAATGGGCGAATCAGAGCATAAATAACTGTTACTGTAAGATTTTTCCCACTCTGAAATCTCTCCAACAAAATTTGGAAACCTCCTAAACTGCCAAACCTGCAAAAGATGTAAACATTGTAGAGCAAAGTTCACAAGACAAATAATGACTATATTTATAAATTTTCATATAAATTAAAATATTTTCCAAAAAGTAATGAAACAATCTTGCAAGCATACCTCAGTTGTGAATGAAAATTACTTCTATCAATGAAATTACAGTTTACTAATAGTGCCTATCAACCAAGTTCTGGTCAAAAAATATATTCACCTTTCACATAAAGACAGATTAGGGTTATAAATAGTTGCTGTAACTATGTATTATATGTGTAGTTGATTTAAAACCCAGGATTAAACAGATGAAGGAGGACAGTCTAAAGTTTTACTATAAATATTAAATTGTCTGAAAAATTAAGTTACCTGTTTATGAGGTCAACTAGCCAACCTCGACAGGCTCGAGAATCAGGAGGTGGGCGAGCAAACAATTCTTCATCTGGGATGTTAGATCCCTGTGGTACTGTTTCTGACTGTCGTGAACTATTGAATGTATGAAACCTAGAATTAAAAAAGATAACACTCAAAGTCTGTTTTTAAAATGGATTAGTACAAGGTCAGATTTGCTCTGATACTGCTCTTCAAAATATATTCTTAGCTATCAAAATTTCTTATTCTAATAGTCACCAGTAAAGTATACAACAAAATTTTAACAAGACATACATTTTCCACTCCACACAGTAAATATATAATTCTTTTGTGACGACTCCTCCCATCAGTATCTAACTTTGTACCAGGCTTTGAATTTTATTTATTTATTTCTCTTTTTTAATTTCACAATATTATGTGTCAACATCCGTTTTCATATGAAGCTTGTTCTAATGAAGATATTACACAGCTTTCTTGCACTGTAATAAATAATCCAAATCATCTAGATTACAAAATATCAAACCAAAGGCTCCTCAAAACAGAACTGAAAAGAATCATACACTCTTCATAAATAAACTTCTCCAGAACCAGTTGTCCTCATGTGTGGACATTCCCAGTCAACCAGGTTTTTTTAAATTGTCGAAAACAAATTTTCAGTACAATTATGTTTTACATAACTTAAGTATTAACACCGAGTTTTCTGTCACAATTTTAGTGGATCTCAGGGTTTTTTGTTACCTATAGAATAAAACATTCAAACTAAAACCACACAGTCAATTTATTATTTCTTTAAATACAGTAAATTGCTAAAGAAAGAAATGGGGAAGTTAAAACTGAGATAAGGTTTCTCAGAAGCATAATGGACAAGAGAAAATAGGCCCAGCCAGAATAAGGAACAAACCAACAATGGTAGACTACAGAAAAAAAATTTAGCCAAAGAATGCATAGCGTTGTGTGTTCTTGGTATGTACAAGGAATGGACGTACAGTACTAGGTCAACAGGTAACCATGGATCATATACAGACATAGTTAATTGCAACATTATACAGTTTTTGGCAAGCTAACTTTAAGGTGAAAACTTTAACAGAATCACATGGGAAAAAATCTATTACTTAATCCTCCGCAGTATCACATTACAAGTATATCAACATAACGAATAATGATGTAAAATAAACAGTATGTAATAATACAATAATCTTCATCTTGAACAGACTGCAGTAATGACCAGATTTCGCATGAACAGAAGTCTCCTCAGTGTCTTCTGTACTTCCATCATAACTGTTCTTTAACCACTAATACATTTTTCTATCTCTCTCTTGCATACTATCCTGCTCTCTCTTCATTTACTCATATTTTACTTGTCCTCTCGGATTCTTTCCTTCCTATTTCTTGTCAATTTCTTCTCTCTTCCTTTAAATGTATGCCTAGCAATGAAATCTGTTTTTCTGTAATATCCTGTACAGATTCCTTATTTACAGCTTCCTTATAAATCATTGTGCAGCTTCCCGATTCTAGTTGCTCCACTCGAATTTCTCTGAAGTTTTATTTCATAGCACAGCTTCTACAAACACCTTTTTTTTGTCTTCCTTGTTTCAGACCGCTACATCAACAAATGCAAATACCAAGACCTGAAAATAACTCCAACACAATTTTGTGACATCTCCAAGAGCCATTTCAGTCCTTCAAACACCTAAACAATTCCTGTTCTCCATCATCCATTTATTTCTTTATTTCACCCACTCAGTTTCTCACAACAGCATTAGTCCAACTACTCTTCAGAGCTGCAGTTATTATTTCACTCGGTTTGCAGAGAACTACATCCTATATGAAGTCATAATACAAAAAGTAAAACTTTTGTGAACGATTCTTTATCAGAAGGGTGCGAGACAATGTTGTTGTCTATCCCCATTAATATTCAACTTGTATGTAGAAGAAGCAATAAAGGAAGTAAAATAAAAATGTGGCATAAGTGTTTAGGGGGAAAAACCAGTATGCTACGATTTGCTGATGACATTGTCTTGTTAGCAGAATAGGCTGAGGATACTGATAAGTTATTGAATGGCATGAACAAAATACTGAAGGAAGATTTTCGACTGAATATACAAAATACTGAAGGAAGAGTTTGGACTGAATATAAATCAAAGCAAGACAAAAGTGATGAAATGTAGCAGAAATGATACCAATACTCTAAAATTAAATATAAAAATAGGATCAGATGCAATAAGAGAAATAAGTGAATTCTGCTAGTTAGGAAGCAAAATTACAACCGATGGCCGAAGCAGGAAAGATGTTAAAAGCAGAATAACACTAGCAAGAAGAGAATTAATGAAAAAGAGAAACCTTTCAGTTTCAAATATTGATATAGGGATTAGAAAAAACTTTTTAAAACTCTTTGTGTGTGAGCACAGCACTTTATGGTAGCAAAACATGGACTTTCGGAACACCGGAAAGAAGGAATATTGAAGCATTTGAAATGTGGTGCTATAGAAGAATGCTGAAAATTAAGTGGACAGACAAAGTACAAAATGAACGAGTTTTGGAAATGATGAGTGAGGAAGAACCTTACAGAAAGAAGAGAGAGGCTGGTAGATCATATTTTGAGACATTTTGGTTAATTTGTTAGTGGAGGGAACAGTCAAAGGTAAGAACTGTAGAGGAAGTCAGAGATTAGAATATATCAAGCAGATAATTGAGGATGTGGGTTGTAAGGGACATGCAGAGATGAAGAGGTTGGCACAAGATAGAAATGGATAGAGGATTACATCAAACCAGTCAAAAGACTTGTGACAGCAAAAAAATAGTAAGCATTTAAATGATTTTAGCAGATGAATTGCATTCTTTTTCCTTCTTTGGCTTTCCTCAAGTTCCTCCCATTTTCTACATCTCTGTCTCTACAGCTATCAAGGGATGCCTTTTTCTGATTATTCTTTTTTCTCACAAATCATTCCATTCTTTACAACAATCTTAAACATTACCTATGTTTTCGCATCTGTCTCCAGTTTATTGATTACTCAAAACTTATCGTATTATTCTTTCTTCTTTCATGCTGGTTGGGATGCATGAACCATAGTAATAATTTGCGCTCAATATTCTGAACTATGTTGATTTGGTTGTTGGTCTTTTTCAGCAGTTGCTTCTTAAAGGTTTTCAAATAAACTGTTGTTACCAACTGTTTTCTGACAAATTATTTATTCTCAAGCACTTTTCACCATTTTGGAATGGGGCCATAAATAAGCACATATTGATCCCAACTCCAGTTAAGCATTTCTTTCAACATTGGTGTTTAAATGATAATGTTATTTGTACTAATATGACTTGTATTCCCTGTTTCTTGAATATAAGCTCTAATGGTAATTTACCTTCATAACTGCAGCATTAAAATGAATTTTCACTTTAAATTCTTCTAGTGTTTGATGTAAAACTTATTCAAGCCTGAGAGTTCAAATACAAAACTACTCCAAAAATTTGATGTCAGTTTATGGACACCACCTCTTCCTGTTCCTGCAATACAACCAATTCTTCTCTCTAATTACAGTCAGGTCCACCAATGAATGCTCCTTATCCCATCCCACAGCCATATATTCCATTTTAATATTCTCCAGAATTACGATTTCTTGATCTTATTTCTGATGTTGGAAAGCTCTTGTTCTATTTATTTACCTGGCCATGCCTTTATAACAGATTCTAACCATCCCATCAAACCAGATGCTTAATATTAGCAAATTACTTATATTCATCACTTCTTCCCCATCCTGACATTTCCCCAGGAAATAGAGGTGATGCTAAGGTATTCTGAAAATTACAATTTCTAGTTGCAATAGTCAGTGTTCACACTCTAGCTGTAATATTCTACATGAAGGCATCTCTAGC
Organism: Vandiemenella viatica; assembly: GCA_031002005.1. Lineage (NCBI taxonomy): Eukaryota > Metazoa > Arthropoda > Insecta > Orthoptera > Morabidae > Vandiemenella > Vandiemenella viatica. Next base: position 6,997 of record JARYHS010010727.1, on the reverse strand, counting down.
TTCCCTCTTTGCTGTTATTAATATTCAAGTAGTGTCTATAGTCTCTGCATTTACTCACTCTTATTATCTACTTCTTTAATCTCCTAACATACCCATTTTTGTACGACTATTTATAATACTTAGTATTCTTTTGTCTTACAATAGAAAAGCCTCCCTAAGCCTATGGGTTCAACATAATTATTTTTTGTTAATCCCAAAATGTTTCTTGTCCCATTCTTGTTATACCTTTGAATCGTTCTATCACCAGTGTACTGGTGCAATTTTTTCATTTATGATCATTCCACTGAAATCTCTTCAATTCTGTGATCTGTGCCTTCTTGCAGTTGTAACTAAATTCACCTTCACTTATGGCTTCTTATAATTGTACCTAAATCTTCACTTCTGGACGCTACACAGTCTTATATCCATCAGAACTACTTCTCGTAACTTATTCCTTCTGTTAACAACAACACCAGTTATTACCATCCATTATTAGAAAAATAACAAATATTTTCCTTCCCTGTAATTATGCTACAACTTGTGTAAGGATTCTATTCAATTATCAGCATCTTCAGTATGTCAAATTAAAATTCATAAATGGCAAAAGTAAATGGGTGGAGAAATTTTTAAAAAATATATATAAAAGATGATAATACAAAATAAATAAAAAGGGGGGGGGGGAATAGATCACTAGGGAAATTGCCACCATAGCATGCATTAAATTGCAGTTAAACATTCAAATTCAAGTTCAGATCTTACTGTTAACAATAAATCCTTTTTCAATCAGGTCCAGTGCAAAATATTTACAGGAAAATGAAGACTTAATAACAGTATCTGAGTTATACAAATACAACGGAATGATCACCAAAACAAATATGATGTCAGTAGCAGATATTACTTCCAGAAATTACACTGTGCAACAAATTGCAAGGTTGCTAAAACTTTTTAAAAAATTAGGTGCTACAAATGTATTTAGACCACCTGAATTTGAAAATGATACTGAGAACATTGTATCACTCATAGTTTTTGCACAAATCGTATACATTTTCAATTAATGTTAATGCAATACAAAGATATTATAATATACACAATAACACCATGTGAAGTTCAGAAGCTTGCACGCCTAGCAGCACAGAGTGAACTGTCACTTTGCAAATGGCACTGTCTCTCTCTCACTGGGTTGCGTTTGTGGAAGGAAGTTAGTGTTAGTGTACAGTGTCTATCCGATGCTGTGTAAACTCTTCTAACAGTTTTTACTTTATTTGTGGTGAACGTATGGTGAAAAAATACCGAAGAAACATGAAAAAGGTTTACCATGCCTACTTCAGAGTGAAACTAGGCGACATCAATAAACAGTGGGCTCCATAGGTCGTGTTTGTAAAAGATTTATAAGATTTGGAAGATAGGAGGCAGGAAAGAAGTCATTACGATCTGGCATCTCTAAGGTCTGGCAGAAGCAATGGAATCATATTTACGACTGTTACTTCTGCTCTTGTACTGGTTTCAACAAGAAAAACAAAAAGACTAACAAGTACCCAAATAATATTCTCTCAGTGATTCCTCCTGTTCCACAAGGCTTGGATATACCTATGCCACAGCCTCTGCAGACATTAGATACAGATGACAGTGATGATATAGATACTGTGCAGGAGACAGATGATACTAAGTTTGTAGTGGGCACTGACGAGGGGCCTCTTCTGTTCATTCAGCCAGATCTAAATGATTTAGTCCATCATCTGGAACAGACAAAGGATAAAGCAGAGCTCCTACAGACAGGACTGTGTGAAAGACGTTGATTAGTACCTGGTACGTCCTTTACATTTATAGAAAAAGGACTTGATATTCACACAACATTTTTTTCAAAATGACTTGTTGGTGTACTGCAGTGATGTATGAGGTTTGATTGGGTCAGTTCAACACTCCATACATGTCCAGTAAATGGAGACTTGATTGATTCCTCTAAAAGGAGCCTGAAGGCAGTTCTGCTGTACAATGGTAACATGAATGGCTGAATACCTGTCGGCCATTCTGTACACCTGAAGCAAACTATGATCTTGGTACCATTCATTATGAAGATCACAATTGGATGGTGTGTGGTGATTTGAAAGTTTTGTATGCTTCTAGGACAACAATCAGGATATACCAAGTTCCCATGTGTAACTTGTGAAGGGGACGGTTGGGTTTGTGACACACACTGGGCGCAAGAACAGTGGCCTGAAGGTTGGGATTAGCTCCAGAGGACAAAAATATTAAGTGTGACCCTCTAGTGGAAAGAGACAGAATACTCTTACCACCTACGCACCTGAAACTGGGCATAATGAAGCAGTTTGTAAAAGCATTACCTAAGCATGGTAACTGTTTCAAATATATATGTAACAAATTCCTCAACCTGTCAGATGATAAGATAGAAGAGGATGTGTTCACTGGTTTCAATATTTGGTAACTAATGCCTGACAAGGATTTCCTTCATTCAATGAATGCTATAGAGCGAGAATTGTACACTGCATTTAAGTGTGGTTCAAAACTTCCTGGGAAATAATCATAGTCCAGAGTATATCAACATAGTGAGATCATGCTGATGAAATTGAATTTGCTGGGATGGTCAATAAATTTGAAGTTACATTTTTTACTTTCGTACCTTGACTTTTTTTCTTCAGACCTGGTTACTGTGACACACTGGGTGATTGATTACATCTGGATATCAAGGACGTGGAACGACGGTACCACGGAACTTGGGATGTTCAGATGATTGGTGACTAATGCTGGATGCTCCATCGCAAGCACACGGAAATGCTCCTTAAGAGGAAAAGCAGGGTCCATGCCATGACAACTAATAAAGCACAGAATGAATGTGGTTGATGCATGTTTTGTACCACATTATCTGTATGCATCTGTTCACTGTGTGCATATTTCAATATTTTGTTGTTTTAAACTTGTATTCTACTTCAGCATGATTCATATGCCATATATATGTACTACTGCAATATGTAATATCAATATTGGCAAAATATGTGATTGTGCCAAAACTGTGGATGATGCAATGTTATGAGTATCATTTTCAAATTCAGAAATAACACAAATTTTTGGAAAAAAGTTTTTTTTTTTTTTTTTTACTGCTGCATAGTGTAATCAGAGGATTAAGTGAAGTATAAGCTGACAGAACTGAAGAGATTTCACTGAAAGGATCAGTATGTAGAAAAAGTGCATCAGTACCCTGGATTACTTTTTTGGGGTGGGGGTGGGGGGGTGGGAGGTTATTACCTTACACCTCCTCAACTATGAGGACATTAGAGGCAGAAAATGAAGGGGGACAAGTAATGTGAAGGAATTCAGCTATAGTCTTGTGAAGGAACCATCCCAGCATTCGTTTGGAGTGATTTCAAGAAATTATGGAAAACCAAAACCTCGTAGGGTAAGAATCCGAACCCACATCCTAACGAGATCAGAATATTACCGCTCACCTGCCCCACTCGGTAGGTACCCTAGAGACAAAGTGAGAATGAATGGACGCTTTCCTGGTGTATCAATTGTATAAAATGTTCACTGGGGGAGCACATCAATTTGATGTTGCGAAGTCCAGGGCCATTTTATAAAAAGTGAGAACAGTTTAAAGAAGTGGTAAAAATGGAGAAAGAAATGTTTTGGGCTAAACAATTAAATGTATGGTACCTACATACATCTATTTTGTGAGAGAAAAGAGTGCAAAGTACCATAAATACAATGACGTTATAAATATCTGTTATAAGGTCTGAAGATATTGCAGTTCAACTGATGTAGTGGTGATCTAGCAGTTAAAACACTGTCACTCTGACTACCTGGGTTCAAGATTTCCTGAACAATAATAGGGAGGATTAGGAGGCTTACGAGATAGGTAAGGGGAGAGAGAGAGCACTGGAAACAACTAAGGAAGAAATTAATTGCAGCAAAGAGGAAAGCCAGAGATACATGCATATAAAATATTATGGCCGGAGGGAGAACACTAACTAATACAACCAGAAATTAGTGAGAGACTGTCTGAAAATAAATGTGATGACAAGGTATTATCTTCTAAGGGAAATACAATTTTACAACATGGAATTTGAATTTCCAATCAGCTTATACTAGGTATGTAAACATTACATTCATTGCATTACATAAAACTTGCTGCAGTTGTTATAACCGGAATAAAGGCACAGCTTCAAACGTCTACAGAGTTCAATTTATTTTTAAATTTTTCAGTTTTACACTCAATTACCGAGTCAAAGCAAAGGTGCCCTGACAAATTACTTTAACCAATAAAATTGTATAGTCAGCCATTTAGATATACTTACTTATTATTTGGGTTAAATACCATTGCAAGAAGATCAAGTAAAGGAAACCAATCTTGTGATAACTTCACGACACACAATTCTACTAAGCGCTCACAATTTTGATAAATACAATGGTGAATATTGAACTTCCAGCTATTTACTGCATCATCTGTCAATATCTTCGTAAAAGAGACAGTCAGTCCTTCACGGAAGAACCGTTGGCATGCCTCACTGTTCACGTCAAGACCTAAGTGAAAGAGAGGCAAAAAATTAATAAACAGATAGTAAGAGCTCCATGTGTTACAAAATTTTTACTACGAGTCAATTAACAAATTGTGAAAACAGAGTTATTAGGTAATATATGTTAGTTTGCATATTAAACAGAATATTACAAGATCAGTTTAGTTAATTTTTTTAAGTTTAATATATTCGGGTAGTTTCTAACGGTTTTAAATGGATTCAGAAATGTTGCAAAATTGTTTCAATAGTGGTGTAGTTTATCTCCAAATTGAAGCAGTACTGAGAGCTTATGGATTTCATAAAAAAACAAAAAGCGAAATGGAGAGGAGAGAATGTGAATTACGTAGTTTGGTACAAAAGAGTAAAATTCTGAATTAAGTAAATAAATGTTGGATGAGAGACCATTAACCTTGGGAAATTAAAATTGTTTATTCTGAATAGTTTGGGAAGTTTCAGAATGTTGGAAATAAACATTTGAGCTCATTCAGAGCTTTGCTAAATGAGACATACAGCTGCAGATGCGATGCACAGATGCACATTTAAAAGACCTCCATTTTGGGATGTTACCCAGTTCGTGCCTAGACTGTCTTGTGAATAACTCCACATTCATTCGATTCACAATGTGAGGAAAAATTTGCTTAAAATGTGGATAAAGTTTCATGGAATATTTTAAATTACAAGGAAAAGGAAAATGACTCATCACTCACCAAAGTTGAAGGCTGCAACGACTGAAAAACATATATGACAAACACAAGAATACACAATATTTCCATTTTACACCTTATTCATGCTGTAGGAAATGAGTCATGTGGTTCGGGAGGTATGCACATGCCAAAGATTAACACAGCAAACCCACCTTCAACAGTATCTCCATTTTGACAATTGCTACTCATATCATAACAAACATTCCCACGCCTACAGTCTTGGCATTCGAGGTAGTCGTATATGCTCCAATCAACAGTCGCTTGTGGATTATTCAAACAATATTTCACAAGCACTGATATCTAGCAACTATCCTGCGCCTTTGGTGAACAAACACATTTCACGGGCAACATTACAACCTACTCAGCCCATCAATCATCTCAAACTTCCTAAAACCAACCACAATCCAATCTTGGTCACACAATACTACCCAGGCCTCAAACCCATTAACAGACTCCTCCGGCACGGGTATGATTTCCTGCAAACCTGCCCTGAAATGAGATCCATTCTTCCCAAAATCCTCTCTGCCCCTCCTTGAACTTGTTTCAGCAGACCTCCTAATCTCAGTGAACTTCTAGTCCACAAACATAGTCTTCCTCGTCCCAACTGTCAGCCCCAAGGCTCTTTCCCATGCAATAGACCCCGCTGCAAGATGTGCGACATACGCCATGGCTCCACCACTTTCACCAGCCCTGTCACAGGGGAAAGATCCCTATCATAGGACACACCAAATGTGAAACCTCCCATGAAGTTTACCAGTTAACATGCAACCACTGCCCGGCTTCATATTTAGATTTGACCACAAATCTATTTTCCATAAGAATAAATGGCCACCAACAGACAGAGTTCACATGGAACCAAGAGCACCCAGTTGCTGCCCGTGCCATCACCCATGACTAGAATAATTTCAACCCACACCAAGGATGATTTGCAGCTGAGTCTCAGAGGAAAAATACAAGCCTACAAAATCTTAGGTGCCACACATCATCAAAGTTATGGGTGTGCAACATATGTGCGAAATACTATTCCCGATGCCTGCCTCATCACAGCATGCAGCGAAAATAACATCCACATTATTACCGCGGTGGTGAACAACATTAAAATTATTAATTCTGTCTCATGGCCGGTGAAGTTCTAACAGAGTCTCAACAACCCGTTATGTATATTGGCCACTTCAATAGCAATAACACAGATTGGATGTACACAGAAAACAACCAGGATGGAATCAGGCTAGGGGAATGGGCGGCAGCAAATAACATGAAATTAGTTTTTAACCCGAAAGATGCAGGTACTTTTAAATCAGAAAGATGAAACGCCGAAAACGACCCAGATCTATGTTTTGTCTCACGTGATGATCAAAGCCACCTTCTACCAACTACAAGATGAGTCCGGTAAGCCTTTCCACATAGTCAACACCGACCATTCTCGCTAGAATTTGGTCTAACAATTCCCATAATTAGATTCTCACCTTTACCTAGATGGAACTTTGGGAAAGCAAAGTGGGAGGAATTTGCCAGTAACCTGGACAAAAACCCAAGATGGATACCTCCATTAGCAAAAAATTACAATAGATTTGTCAGAGTAACCATAGCAACAGCTAAAAAGTCTATTCCTAGAGGCTTTAGAAAAGAATATATCCTGTGCTGGAACGAAACATGCAAAATGCTATATAATGATGAAGCAGCTGACAAACTGCTGCAGAACCTGGACAGTGCCCGTAAACTCAAATGGAATGAAACAGTGCAAACCTTGAATTTCATGAAGTCCAGTCGGAAAGTGTGGAGCCT